>JACJUY010000812.1:90759-113169 GCA_014220935.1 Platorchestia sp. MABIK
CTCAATTGCATTTCCTATCAGTACACTAAATTTCATTGCTCTAAGTTCAATAATGAAAAAAAAGGTCCGTATGGGGGACGCTGTCCTTAACTCAATATTAGATGCTTTATTGTACAATATAGTTCATATGGAGTAGATTTAATAGTATATTAGATAAACGATTTAAGAGCAGACTGAAGATCGGCAATGTTAACCATGGCAAATTACATTATTAGGACTAGTCATGTAGGAGACAAGATTTAACTTGGTGATTTTACACTACTAGTATTTTGATAGGAAGTGACTCAATATTTCTGTTAAATACCTTGTAAGAATTACTTTCACGGATCTCCGCAGGGATTGAGTTCCAATGAAGAGGATACGAACAAAATGAACAACGAAATGACTAGAAGATGAACAAAGTCATGATGCTACTATTAACAACCTTTTGCTTAGTTTTTCATAGCATGATCAACATTAGCACAAAAATTATAGGACCATATGCTAAAATAACATTTTTCAGTACTACTTCTATGAAATATAAATTTATACATTATAGTTTAAAATTTTCATACATGAAAGCTGTAATACTGCAAATACATAAAATTTAGGACCATTGATGTTTTAATTTCAAATTTAACCATTTATCACAATGGTTTTAACTACTAAAATACATTAGGCTTTCTTAATTATACTATTTGATATGTTTAATATACGAGCAATTTATTTTCAAAAAATTTTTGGCTCCTACATAGTTGCTGTATACAATCAGACATGTGAAAAGTAATTATTTGTTTCCCACTTAACGAATTAATGAGTAATCTATACTAAGATAAGAGATCTAATCTATACTATGTCTGGCCAAAAGTGTGTGATGAGCGTATCTGTGATACAATCTTCATCAACTCCACAATTTCCTGTTAATTAATACATCAGATTCGAGTAGAAATGAATATCACGTGAATTCTTAGGAAATAGGAACGTGTGTCATGCGATTAGTTGAACATTATCATACATTTTTGATGAGCCGTGTGCACTCGGTCTCAACAACTCTTAAAAATAAACACCGGCATCTATGGATGCTTTATTTCCAATTGAAGCATGATACATATCACCATTCAGATTGGTTTTTCATTTGCCTTATAACTAACAAAAGGACGCCATGACGCTTTCTCCCCGTCAAAGACCGGTACAAATTTCAGACACCTGGATAGAGTGGGGTATTGTGCTTCCAATTTTTTCTCCTCTACCCAACAGAGAAAATCGCCACCAGCGCCGAGACTCGAACCCGGGTTTCCCGCACGGAGTCAGGTCCGATAGACACACGGCTATGACGAGCTCTCGAGAGATTGGCTTTTATTTCTTACGGCCTTTCTTTCATTTCGCCTTTTTTATTTCAAATAAAGGAGGATCGACTAGTAATACAAAATAAACTACACTTGACTAATGATACAATTATAGGATGCCAATGTCACTAATTTAGGAAATCCTACAAGATACAAATATAAGAACTCCGATGAGTAACTCACCGGAGAAAGAACCGTTACTACCAATTCTTTTACAGAACATAAATTATTTGTCAAAAATGATTCAAATAGTATTTAAAACAGACTAGTATAATAAATAACCATTTTACAATCGAAGTTCCTGTTCGGCTAGTCGGTTACCAAGGTCAAGGGATAAATTTCAAGGTCAAAAAGTAACCACGATCAATAATAATATATATACACATAACGACTTTGCTTACAGCAAAATAAACAATAATATCTACAAATACAACCATACTCACAGTTTAAAAGTAAAATGGAATCAAAGTTATGCAGGAGAGCTAGTGCAGATAAGTCGTCCAACCAGCCGCAAGCTCGCTTCGTCAGGCACTACGAAGCTGAGGGGAAATTCAGCAACTATATCGCCCATCAGCCGTGTGAAATCACGTTCCAATTCTACCCGGATTTACTGAATTTTCTTTAATAACAGCCAATGGCTTGAAATATCAGAAAAATAAATTACTACAAATACAATTCTCATTTTGCAACAAACTTTGAGTAAATAGTCATTTGCCAAATTCCAAATATCTTTGTTCTCACACAAACAAATGAATAGCCATTAATAATCGATTTTTAAGGCAAATATGAATTTCTCATTCACCCACTCAAAAAAAAAATTCTAAGGCTGAAAACTTCATCTAAAATAGTAATTCTTATTATGCAAGTTCGTAAGATTGTTCCATTCACATCTGGGTACTTCCCACAAAAGTTACCCTAAGTTTTAAAGTTTCAGAAAATTTACTTTTACCCTAAAGTAAATACCCGGCTTCTGGCATTGCTTCTTGTCAGGTGTCACCTACAGCATCTGTGTTATTCCATTGACACTATGACAGAAAGTAAATAAATTAGACAGAAAAATAAATAAATTGTTTATTCACACCGATGATATATCAAGCATGGATAAAAACGTTTGTCTCTTCAAGAACTAAATTTTGAAACAACCAACATTTAATAAGAAATAGCAGAAGATTAAAAATCTTAGATTGAATTACCCTACACCGAAAGTAAAAGGGCAAAAATACAAAAATTTGTGGGAAGTCAAGTTAATTCGGCCTATGAACACAAGTACTCATTCCGTACATAATTAAAAGCTTTGCGATAATTGCTTGCAAAAATTTTAAATGTAAGAGACATTTAACAAAGATTGGTCAATACTTTCGTGTAATATAATGTTCTAATCCAAACACTGAAAAAAATTGAGCAACCGCATGAGAGGCGCTGAAAACTTTGGATGAAGGTTATAATAGAAGTAAATATCCAACCTACATCAAATAAAAATTTAAAATTTACATTTTCTACTGCTAATAAATTTGATATTTTAACGCACGCATCGCGAGCAGCTAGGTGTACTGCCTGGCCACCAATAACGCAGCTAATAGGTGAACGTGAGAATGTCCTTTTTTACTCCTTTTCTGCTGCCCGTGCGTGATTGATGCCTGACTGCTCGGGACGCCGGTAGCAACAGGAGACTCACTTGACTCATTGCATTCGCAATGTACTATATTTTTTACTTTCGTTCATCTCGTGCAAAGAAGTTAATGTTCATTAAATGGGAGTAAATTTACTAGCAAAAACTTAAGGCGCTTTTCAGTTCAGTGTATGCTAATTAGTACCAATAAGAAAAATTGTCACTCCATCACGAAGAAACGTGTCCCAATTCCACTCACAAGTTTACAATGAATACAAATTACCAAGGAATTCTGAGTTTGAACTTACGAGTGGGATCTTAACTTTATCTAATGCTTAGATACCTGAAAAACGAAAGTTAACACTTTTTGATTTTATTTAATCTATGTATTTTGTCAAACGATATTTCTGGGACATTCTCATGAACAAGCACAGGATTCCAGTACTACCATAATTAGATGCGTTCATTCAAGTTTTCCTAACCGCAACAGAGGCCTCACCGTGGTCCTAACCGCAACAGAGAAGGAGGCCTCATTTAGTGTGGACTTCAAGTTGAAAAAATAATTTATGAAACAAGATAACAGTTGATGAAAGCCTGACGTGATGGAAAAATGATAGTTTGTAACAGAACGAAAAACCTAATCTATTTCGACAAAATAAATGCTTAGCTAACCTTCAACTCAGGACCTCGCATATTCCATTTGGAAGCACTAATTCCCCATAGATACAATAGTTATCTCTCCCTGGTTGTAAAGAAAATGAGGAACTACAAACCCAAAACGAGTACGCTTGAAAAATGAGCGATTCAACCAATGGGCTAAATATGAGATAGGATTGTTCGTCGGTGCTCAAGTTACGGAAGATACGCTCCTTCTGAGATTTCTTAAACTCAACAAGGAGCGTCGAGTTTCGAAGATACGTTGGGGTCAAATCTTTTCAAACCACGCTGTATATGGAGAGTAAGAAGGAGTTTCAGCACAAAAATGAAGTCAGGAAGGCGACAAATAAGGAACCCATTCAAAAACGCATGTGTATGAGGTTAGAGTATCGAGAACGTCAATATGAGAAAAACATAGAGGAAAAATACCTTTCCTAACTTAAAATTGAACACAGATTTTAACGTTGAATTTTGTCAACTACACCCGACAACAATTAACTATTATTATTGTAATTTAACCACTATAGACCCCTCTAATACGATTCAATAACGAAAACTCATATTTGAGTGTTCTTATAGATTGGGATTTTCAGTATATCACAATTTTCACATAGATTAGTAAAGTTGAAAATAGGTTGACATTTGTCGAGCCCTCNAAGCGATTCAATTGTGAATTCTCATACAGTACTTCAGCGTTGGAATAGAGATTGGGATATTCGGTATGTTAAGGTTTTCATTTACCCACTCGGCACAACAACTAGACTAATTAACTGAAACATTTTTCAGAATGTACTCAATTCGATCCAAGAATTTTCAACTCGCACGTGCACCGCAAACGCACTAACTTTTAGGTGCTTTTGTCAGCGTCAGGGCTACATAGTCAGGAAAAAATTGATAAATAATTTACAGTTTTTTAATAAAATCTGAACTGTCCCGTTCCAAAAAAAAAAAAGAAATGTCAAAATACGCGACATGCACCAGGTGCACCTTATGAAAAACTATCAAAATTTTTCATGTAGTAAAAAAAGTTGAACGGAAAACGCTATACCTCTTCGAACGTTGAAAAATTGAGCTGCCAGATAGAACATTGCATCAAGAAAATGAGCAGGTTTCTTGTTTCAGAGCAACTGTTACAACATAATAAAGAGGACAATATTGCACTAGAGAAGTGTAAGAGGCCGTCTAATTGGTACCAGAATCACGAAAATCAAACCTAAAAAATATCGCCTTTGCAAATCACAAGTTATAATTTAATTTTTTTAATTCCAACCAAGTTATTGTGAAACAAATCCCATTTTAAATGCTCGATACGGTACGCTATAGAAAATAATTCTGAAGAAATTCAAACGAAGCAGAGCTTGAAAATGGGTATCACAAGGTAGAAATAATAACAGCTGCAGCGTGCACACTTGTGTCCGATGCCTGGCACCGTCAGTCAATTAGGAAAATCACAACACAAACAAAGGATAACATGCTTCAGACATCGAGTCAGCAGAGGCTACTAGAATTTCATCGCATTTGCTACAAATTCAGTAAGATATAGGAATAAATGTGCACTTCAGACTGTGATATGAACACAAAATTTTACCGAGTATACGCTTGAGATACAAAAGGATACAAATTCACACTTCCGAAACATATCCAACAAGAAAAATTCAAGAATTTCTATTGTTTCGAACAACATAAAGAGTAGACAACAGTACCGTTGCAGCAGCAGAAGGAGCATTGGATGTAAATAAATATGAATATTGCAGAGTGATTTTGAGCAGCGTCTTACTGATAAACGTCGAGGGAACATCAACCATGAGATCCAGTCAGGCTTCAACTAACAGAACAATCAACAACAACAATAACTCAAATAAGAGACTTTGCTTCTGGTAAACGATAGAGAAAAAAACTCTTCTAATACAAAAAGAGGAACGCCCCTTTTAGAACAAAGCTGGACAATTATTATTTATTTAATCTTATGTACAATGCCTTCTCACAAAGTAAGAAGAGAAGTTTAAATGAACACATTCTTCAATGAAATATGTCGAGGACAACGCGTCTCATTGTGTAGGTACTACATGGCAGCCATAATGGTATCAATAAATTAATAAATAGAAGCCTGTTTAACAAGCCAATTTTAAAAACAACAAAGAATTTCCCCCCAAAAAAAACTTTTAACTCAAATAAACAACTGTTATAGTTCTACAACTGCTCAATTTTTTGCATCTAATCGGAAGTAATCGTTCACATTCACATTTAGCCAAGGCCCAAAACCAGACATTGGTCCAGATATTTTGAAAGTTCACCAAACAAAACAATTTTACACCTGAACAAAGATAAATTTTCCAACTCTAACCACAGAATAGAATATTACAAATCAACAACAGGCTACGCATAACCGAAGTGCTGCTATAAACAAAACACAGTCGCCCCTAATATTTACCATCGTTCACACCAGTAGAACGCTAAGTGTGCAATGCTGTAAGTACCGAGTTGTTCCTGCCCAGACCAAACCGTTTCTGCCAAAAAGCGCTTTACCGAAAGTTCAGTATCAACTGTAAACACATGGTAAGTAAAAAGAAAGGTCACTAGTGAGCATTGAAAGGCTGGGAGAGTCGCTGGTGCTTGTAGGGCGCATATGGTGTGGTGCCTCGAATTTCGGTCTCGAGGGGCTCGTAGTAAACGTCGGCAGCGAGCTCCTGCAGCGGGATCTCCTTGTCGCTCTTGGCCACCTTCACTGCCTCGTCTACCTCCTTGCGGACCTCGCCGTCGATTTTCTGATGGAAATAAAATTGTTGTTTTTGGCGGTATTTACAGTGTTGTTGCATCTTTTGATGGAAATAGAACGGTTATGTTCTGGGCGCTTTTTACAGTGCTTTTGAATCTTTTAACGTAAATGAAACGGTTGTGTTCTTGCCACTTGTATTTTCACATGGCATGGCACCTGATAACTTTTGAAGGAGTTCTAAAAATGAATGCATTAAAAAAAATATTGCAGCGACGAATGCGTTTTAAAAACATTTCAACATTGAATGCATTCTCACTGTATAAAAATTTTGTTGGCACTTTTTGGAAAATGTGAGCTCGGGACCTCGCATTTTCTCCTTGGGAGGGTAAATTCTCTTAGATACAATAGTTGTATCTCTCTGAGGGGACCATAGGAGTGAAATTAGGGCAGATTTTAAGTGAATAGGTTTTGACTTATGAAAGAAAGAAGAGAAAATTTCTTTGCTTTTCCTTTTCATCCATCAATAAGATAAAGTTGATGAACAAAATAAATATCGGTTAATTTACCTACCGTCATTTAATTAGGATAAACAAGTTCGCTCAGTGCAGCAATTTCCACACAAGAAGAACCACACTGAGGTAATTTTGCACCCATTACACTAGCTAAACAATATCTGCAGAAATAAATCCCGACAAATCTAGGCAGACAAAATTTCTGCCAGTTGTGCTTTTGCCCACCTTGCGTTTTCTCGCATCCTTCACCGGATGAAAACAACTGGCAATTTCTTTCTAGAGAATGACAGCTCAGCTGAAGTAAAAATATCCAGGTGGACACTGCACAACCGAAGCAAGAGAACCGAGTGACACAAGGAAGCAATCGTTAAGCACACTGGCGACTTGGAAAGATCAACTACATCTGTTACCTTTCAACAGCACATATCGACACTCATTAACACACAGAGACAATAGCACAACTGGGCGAAAGATGCCAAACAAAAACCGGTCGTGGTATGCATAAAATCTAACGCTTAACCACGCAGATGACTGTATTAACACGTTAACATGTGCCGCCAGTGGTACACGGAGGGAATTGTCATAATGATGCTGACCGTTCAGTAGTCACAAGCTTAATTTTCATTAATACTTAATCAAAGCTAAATGAACGCACGATCCAGTAAATGTTTGATATTATCAAAATTACTTACTACAATTCATTTTAAATTTGAGTTGAACATTGAACTCTAGCTCAACCCATGGCGATTATGGTGTTAAGTCATATAAAGTTAGCGTTGGTCACCTTGAGTTCCTCGGTAGTAGCGAGGTTGGCCTGCACGATCTTGTCCCGCCACAGCATGATGGGGTCCCTCGTCTGGCGCACCTCCTGGATCTCCTCACGCGTTCTGCGGCAGGCAGAGTGAGATAGGTGATGAAGCTGCAGGAGACATGTATAAGAAGGAAATCGTTGAGACAAACTTGCAGCAAGGAAATGTTTGGTCAGAGAAACGTTCTGAGACAAACTTGCAGCAAGGAAATGTTTAGTCAGAGAAGCGTTCTGAGACAAACTTGCAGCAAGGAAATGTTTAGTCAAAGAAGCGTTCTGAGACAAACTTGCAGCAAGGAAATGTTTAGTCAAAGAAGCGTTCTGAGACAAACTTGCAGCAAGGAAATGTTTGGTCAGAGAAACATTCTGAGACAAACTTGCAGCAAGGAAATGTTTAGTCAGAGAAGCGTTCTGAGACAAACTTGCAGCAAGGAAATGTTTAGTCAAAGAAGTGTTCTGAGACAAATTTGCAGCAAGGAAATGTTTAGTCAGAGAAACATTCTGAGACAAATTTGCAGCAAGGAAATGTTTAGTCAGAGAAACATTCTGAGACAAACTTGCAGCAAGGAAATGTTTAGTCAGAGAAACATTCTGAGACAAACTTGCAGCAAGGAAATGTTTAATCAAAGAAGCGTTCTGAGACAAATTTGCAGCAAGGAAATGTTTAGTCAAAGAAGCGTTCTGAGACAAATTTGCAGCAAGGAAATGTTTAGTCAAAGAAGCGTTCTGAGACCAACTTGCAGCAAAGAAATGTTTAGTCAGAGAAACATTCTGAGACAAACTTGCAGCAAAGAAATGTTTAGTCAAAGAAGCGTTCTGAGACAAATTTTCAGCAAGGAAATGTTTAGTCAAGGAAGCATTCTGAGACAAATTTGCAGCAAGGAAATGTTTGGTCAGAGAAGCGTTCTGATGGAAGCTTAGAAAAAAATTTCCAGGAGGCAAGTGTATGGTAAAGGCCAAGTTTGGAGGGAAATTTGCGTCAAGCAAAAGTTTGAGCAGGGGCATTTGAAAGGGCACATACAGGGTGCAAGTCATGGGATATTATGGGTATGCGTTTCTCAAAGATTTGGTATACTGGTGAATATATAGAGAAATGAATAATATAGATACATACTAAATTAATATCCCTAGGTTTATTAGGAAACAAAATACACAGGTAAATTATACAATAGACGCACTTGTAATCTTCAACTAAATGTAGATCAATCAATATTTAACTTTACAACTACACCAATCATCGACAAGGCAAATTAATGAAGCACTGCTTTATAGCATCCAACACTGCAGGAGCAACATGTTAAGTAGATCTCAGATTGGAACAAACATCACACACCATCCCAGATGGCTCTGTGGTGCTTTCTATGCTATACTCGCTAAGGACTGTAAAATTTACTTTGTATTTTTCATCCTGATGATGATGTGCGTACATCGAAACGTTGCTTTTTATAAATAGACAGTGATATAGAATTTTGTAGTGAGTGTTTTAGTTAAGATGATAAACAATTTTCTTCGTCTTTTAATGCGTGAAGAACTGAAAAAACTACTCAGTACACTGGAATCAAGAGGAGCTAAAAGGACTGTGTTGCACACCTACCAAGAAAACAAAACAGCACTTACAGCTAAGGGGTCAGGTGATACGACCTGTGGGAGCTCTGATGTGGCAGCACTCATAGCCACTGGGATAACATAACCTATAAAACAGAGACTGGCAACATTCATAGCTGACTGGGATAACATAACCAAGAAAACCGAGACTGGCAGTACTCATAGCTGACTGGGATAACATAACCCAGAAAACCGAGACCGGCAGCACTCATAGCTGACTGGGATAACATAGCCCAGAAAACAGAGACTGGCAGCACTCATAGCTGACTGGGATAACATAACACAGAAAACTGAGACTGGCAGCACCTAGACCTCAAGGGCTCAGAGAATAATACCTGTATGAAGTGCCAGGGTCAGACATGGAGTGTCCAGAGTAGCGGTATGTGGCAATTTCGAGCACGAGAGGCCCGTTCTTAGCACAGTATTCTTGGCAGAAACGAGTGGCCTCCTTCACGCTGAGGACATCCATGCCATCGACCTGCACAGTTAATTTAGAGGAAGCTCGATGTTAATTACAGAGAAGAAACAACAAACAATAACGAGTGGCAGGAAACTAGTAGATACTAGTACACTAGTCTCTAAAAAAGAAATTAACGTAATGCATCTTAATATGTGAAAGTAAAGATGTTGCAATAGCACACAAAATACCCATTCCCGCATTCACTCTTGGTAAAGGATTACATTTTTTCAACACCCCAACACATGCTAGACAACCTCTTCAGTTGGATAACTTTTTTTAAGCCAACATCTTCAGTTGGCATACATCGTACGTTTTCTATACTCGTCCTCAAATTGAGTACAAGAAGTGGTAGAACAAAGGTTACTATCCTCAAATTGAATAGTAGGAATAGTAGTAGGACAAAGGTTTCTATCCTCAAATTAAGTAGTAGTAGTAGGAGTAGAACGGTTACTAGCCTCAAATTGAATGGTAGGAGTAGAAAAAAGGTTTTATCCTTAAATTGAGAAGTAGTGGTATCAAGGTTACTCTCCTCAAATGGAACACTGACCCAAATTCCAGGGACGTAGTCGCCTCTGGTGTAGTAATTGATGCTGGCGGAAGCCCTATCGACGCTGGTGCCCATGCCGTAGCCGTTGTTCTCGCACACAAAGACGCATGGCAGGTTCCACAGCTTGGCTATGTTGTACGCCTCAAATATCTGACCCTGGTTGGCTGCGCCGTCGCCGTAGAAGGCCATGCAGATGCCCTCCAGACCCAGGTACTGATTGGCTAAAGCCACACCAGCTCCCACCGGCACCTGCCCACAAATGGTTACTTAGTGAAAAGCAGGTCCAGGAATCTAAGAATCAGACAGATCTAAACAGGGTAGAATCGTAGAGATGACTAATGTGTTGGTGTAAAATTCCTAACAGCTTTGAAAGGTTATTAATCATATAGTTATGTATAACTCATGGTTATCAACTTACAAACACAAAATTATTAAATTGTAGCTATAAACATGAAATTACCGCCAGTATGATGTCCCAGAAAATTAAATATAACAACTCGCCCACATGGAAATCGCATATCATAAAAAGCAACCACACATGAATAGCCTACATAAAATATGAAACCATAGACATCTGTGCACTAGCATCAAAATCGAGACAAATCTTCCTGTAATGTAGAGCTAGGTAAGTTAGTCCAAACCTCCATATAAAGCACAAAAAAGGTTTTCCACAAAAAGGATAGTAGAAGGCACCATTTAATGTGAAGTTGAGGAGATACAGAATCTGTGTACGAGGTGTGTTCCCACACAAGATCGCCAGTGTATAGAAACACTAAGTTAGGAAGGACGTTTATGAAACCAGATAAAAGTTGAAGGAAAAAATTAAAAGTGCTGAAAAACAAGACAGCAGTAAACAGAAAAACATTTTATTTCCTTCTGCTTTGGACCTCACATTTTCCCCCAAGAACTCTAATTTCCATAGATAATAAATGTGTCACCCTCTGAGGGGCTCCTGCATTGAAACCAATAGCAAATTGAATATTGAGTCCTCACAGGTAAGATATTTTGTGGTCAATTGATCAAGCTGAATATAAAATATCAACTGGAACCAATATTTGCTAACCTTTTAATCACACCAAATATAAAATATCAACTGAAACCAACATTTGCTAGCCCTAATCAAAGCAAATATGAAATTTATTTAAACAAACACTAATAGGTATGGTATATGACGCCATTTTTGCCACACTGACAAATTTAGTTCTAAAAAGAAACAAGTAACCAACCTATGTGACGTCACATTCACTGCTCAGCAGAGACACCCATTTGCAATGCACCACAAAAGTAAGAGCAAGTGCCAGAGAGCACAGACAAATGTAGTTCTAGGCCAAAACAAGCACACGTCACAAAAACAAAACGTCACATTCACTGCTCAGCAGAGACACACATTCGCAATGCACCACAAAAGTAAGAGCACATGCCAGAGAGTACAGACAAATGTAGTTCTAAGCCAAAACAAGCACACGTCACAAAAACAAAACGTCACATTCACTGCTCAGCTGAGACACCCATTTGCAATGCTACCCAAAATTTTGAGCAGGTGGCAACAGACCTGAGCACCGACGATGCCGTTGCCACCAAAGAAGTTGGGAGCGTACATGTGCATGGAGCCGCCCTTGCCTCGTGAACACCCCAGGGACCGACCC
Organism: Platorchestia sp. MABIK; assembly: GCA_014220935.1. NCBI lineage: Eukaryota > Metazoa > Arthropoda > Malacostraca > Amphipoda > Talitridae > Platorchestia > Platorchestia sp. MABIK. The sequence goes on from JACJUY010000812.1 coordinate 102,645, forward strand.
GTCAGCTCTGCCATCACACCTGCACGACAGCAAAACGCTCGCTAAAATGATTATTCAATTAAAAATCATTCAACCATTCAAAAAAAATTATTCAATATACAAATCATTCAATAATTTTATAAAAAATCATTCACTCAAAATTATTCAATCAATCAATAAAAATAACGAAATGATTACTCAATATGACACATGGTGTACCTAGAAACATCTGGTGCTAAGCACTGCTTTTTAAAATTATCTGAAAATGGCTTCAAAGTATGGCGACTCTGAAACTTGTGTATCTCAGAAACTAATAGAGGTATTACTTTGGGTTTTTGTGACAATATTTTTTTATACACCAGTGACTCGCTCTTCACACAGAGAGGGGTTTGGGATAAAAGTGGCATCCACAACTCTTATTTCCCTTTCCAGTTTGGTATTTTACCAAAGACTAAACAGCAAGACAACACATCAGGTTAATGACCAGTAGATGCTTTCAGTCTGACAGCTGTATACCTCGTTCCTGCATTAGGGAACAATAACAAGCGACTTGAGAATCGTGACACAGGAGAGTTGACTCATTCTGATAGCTGCCCTCACCTCATTCCTTCATTAGGGGACACCAACAAGCAATTTGAGAATCACGACACGGGAGAGGAGTCAACGTACTTGTGGTGGAGCAGCCCATGACGTACGCCCAGCCGTGGTCCCTGTAGGCGGTGATGATGGAGTCTGCAGGGCGCCTCACTCCAACTACCCCCACACAAATGGCTTCCTGCCCGCTGTACAGGTGGCAGAACCCACGCACTGCCTGCAATGTGGGCATGCGAGTCATGGCATCAGCATTGATTATTGTATTTAAGAACTATGACTCTATTCTAGCTACCAAACATACGTCAGGATTAGCTTTGATCATTTCATATCAAGGACTACAACTCTGTTCTAGCCAACAAATGTGAACATTCCACTTAGATGTTTATATTTGTATACCTTCCACCACTCACTGTAAAATAAGCAATTGAGATGATGAAACTAAAGTAAAGATAATGCCCAAGTGAAAAAATTAGTCAAAAAGAATTACAAGACACAGTTTTGATTTATTTGGTCTTTCATCATTTCTCAGAAACAAAACTATTTTACCCCATCATTCAATGTCAAATTTTCTTTCAAAGTTGAAAATATTATTTAACTTCTTGATACTCTCCATAAAACATTAGTAGATTATATCAGTGTTTCCAAAAAGCTATCAACATGGAATAGGATAAATGTAAGTACACACAAGCAAGAACAAACAAATTATTTTAAATGAGATAGAAAGCTCAGTGAACAGAGTCTTTGTATTGTTTGTACTTGAGAGTTTGCTTCCATTGATAAGCATAATGTTAGATTGAATTCAAGTTAGATTAAACCTCTAACCACAGCAAATTGGTTCAAGAGATTAATGCCCCATTCAATATGGAGTTCAAGGAACTGAGAATCCAAGCATGAAGTGTGTTCTCACACTAGACAGCACAAGAAACAGCATGGAAATAGCAAGTTCAGAAGGAGGTTTATGAAACAGGATAAACGTTGAAGAATAAAGTAGTAGGTGCCAAAAGCTAGACAGCAGTGAACAGAAAAACATGGTTTGTAACAAAACACCAAACCCATTCTATTTCAACTAAAGGAAAACTCACCTAAGCTTCAGCTGATGATTTTACATCTTGCTTTGCGAGTGCTAATTCAAATGATATTATTGTGTCTCCTGCAGTCATTCCCAAATCAGATCTAAAATATTCACTAGAACAGGTAGGCAACAAGGCACTGTGCTGCATTTAAACTGTTAACTAAAACAAAAAACAACTGAAGACACTGCAGTAGTGTGATAGAAAAATCTCTTTGAAACAGAAAATCTTCACACAAACAATTGCTCACCTTTTCTTTGTAAAGATTGCCAGCGGCGGACTCTATCCTGCGAATGGTCTGCATCTGTCTGTAGTAGAGCACAGCTTCATCCTTGGTGACGGTGGAGGAGGCGCTGGGACCTTCGTCTAGCTTGTGCAGCTTGTAGGGCCTCGTTTCAAACGTAGCCTCTGTAGCAGAACTGTTGCTGCGCTGCTGCTGCTGCTGTTGAGGAGTGCCATTGCTTGTCTTCACTGCCTCACCACTTGATGAGCCTCCCTGCCATAGAGGGCTTAGGAACCTCTGAAAAATACAAAAAGACGTAATTAGTTCACAGGGAAATTTAATTTCAAAATGGAAAGATTAGTTTCAAGGAATGATCTATCAACAAAATTCATATCCACAAGCTACATCAAATTTCTGCTAGTGTCTGGCAAGTCAAAGAACAACTAAATGCCACACATAAAATAGTAAAGAATGATGAGATGAATAATTGTGTTATTGTAATGGGCTCTAATCTCACAACATTGTGCATTACAAAACAATATATATTCATCTTGATGTAAATAAGAATCTAACATAATTGCATGCACATTGACAACACATGTAAATCAATATCAATAAAAAACAGGTTTTAGCACACAGTGTTCAGCAGAGATGGCTCAAAAAAAATTGTGCATTGAAAAAATGGTAAGTTCCCCTAACAAAATATGCTGAACAGCCAATAAGATGAAAAATAAATAAAATACCTGAAAATTAAAGAAATACAAAGATGTATTCATGCCAAAATATGACACATTCACCTACTATAAAGAGTAAACAAATAAATTTCAAAAATAAAACCCTTGCATCAGTGCGGAGGGCATGCATGGCGGATTCTGCCTAAGAAGGCCTATTTTCTATCCTTGATTCCTACACAAAGCCTGATTAACTTTCTATTTTGCTGGCATCTCACTAATCTTTCCTTTCTTATCACCATGCTTAGACAACAACTCATAGTCCACTCTTCAATTGCACACATAAAAACTTCAATCATAGTGGTTCATTGTACTTTGCATACCAGTTTTAGTTTCCAATTTTTCAAATCATTTTGAAATATTGAAATGAAAAATTGGAAACCATGAAATATTATATAAATATATTTATACCTCAATGTTTTGAAAAATAAATGTCTTGTACAATGTTGTCCAAAACAAATATTAATCATGGTGTAATTTTGTGAGATTGTTCAATTAAAAATTGTCAACTACACTGCGTTTTGTAAAATTTCTAAATATTTTTTCTTGATTCAATGCACAGCAATAACATGTAAGATTTAGGTTATAAGTAAATTTGAAAATGAAGAACCATTCAAAAAATATTTAATTTTAAGGAACAGTAGGCCTACCTAACCTTCAGCTCAAAATTCTGTCTACTCCTTGGAAGCAGTAACTTTCATAGATACAACAGTTCTGTTCCTGCAAGAAAAGCAGTACTAAATTATAATTAAAGTTTATTTCAAAACTATAATTGAAATTTTCTAATTTTGGTTGAGGTTCAATTTGAACATTTAATTTAAGCTACAACACAAGTTTATAAAAAATTAGAAAAGATTATAAAATAAAATGCCAATTCATTGAATATTATAACTTGATCAAATGAAATATTTCAAGCCTACATTAGCTTGATTTTGTGATGCATGAAACTGAAGGACAGCATCAAGATTTTAAAACAAAATTCACAGAATGAGCACATGAGCAGTGGTATAAAGCACCTCAAGGAGATGAGATGGAAGAATAAAGTCCAATACATCAGATGAGATACATGCACAAGGTTGGCTATATAAATAACTTAGTTCTATTTACAAGCTACTTAACAAGACAGACAGCAACAACAAGCACATGTTTAGACAAGGACACAAGAAGATTAGGAATGTCACCCTAGTACCTATTTAAAGGAAACAGGAGTTTCAATTAACATGAATAAAATGAAAAGTTCTCATTTCAGTGAAAATATGATCCCTATTTTCATAATGTATGGACTAAAATGTATTGTGAAGTTGATAATCTTGATGTTGAATTAAAACAAAGCAAAACTAAAACATTTCTTCAATATTTGATGGCTGTAAAAAGAATGGCTTCAGACCAAGAAAATGAAAAACAACTCTCAAAGACATTTGGACAAGTTTTGCAATAGCACTTCGTTGGGAACAAAAAATGACAGCCCCAACTGGTAGCAAGAATTAAATATGAAATAAATCTTCATAACAAAATACTATCTAAAGAAAAATTGAGAACCTTAATCAGGATAGGTTCCCTTTTACATATTTAGTTACTTTCATATCAGTAATATTTTAATTTTGTAATGACTAAACAATATTTCTTGCTATGGTTAACTAAATATTCAACAACATTCCCATAGTTGAAATTTTTTTAAGCATAATTCACAAATATACTAGCATTAGTAAACCTTGAAAAACCATATACATTAAATTTTGAAAGAAAGAAAATTCTATAACAGAGTCCCTTACATTTATTGCTGTATTCTTTCAATAACACAAAAGTAGCAACAGATGCTACACTTAGCCTTCATTTCAAATTGCATATCAAAATTCAACAAACTTGAAAGCAGAAAAACAAAAACAATTTGAACAGAGAACATCAAATAAACAAACATAATATCCCCAACAATGAATCAATAAAAAATGCACATATAAAAAAAGTGACTTATAAACCCACTAGATAGATTAATAAATTAACTAACACAGCAGCAGAGCTTACATAATCTGAATCAATCCTACCTGAACTATGACACTTATCTCAGGTGTTTAAAGAACTTGAATAACAAACCAGTGTTTGCGTAACATCAAAATCGCCAAACAAAATGTACAATAAAAAAAGCACCAACTTTAACACGTCACTACGTATTGGTACATATGTGAACCACTTGGTAAATTGCTCATTTATGTATCTATAACTATGGCTACCATTTCACTACCTTTATTCAAATTAGACTATGTCAAACAAGTTAAAATGTTATCATGCCATTATTTTTTTTCTGCTTTTAGACAAGATACGAATGTTATCAAGCAGTTAAGGTGGCTTTTTGATTTTGCTTTGTCCAACCTAACCAAACCAAACGTAGCAATCGCGGAAACGTAGAGGGCGTGTTAAAAGGTTATTGAAAGAGGGTAATTAGGGTTGTCTTTTACCTAAGCTTAACATCAAACTTGGAGGTACAGCAACACATAAGCAATAGATAGCAAGGTAAGAGACAGCTCAGTACCACAGTCAGGTCCCAGTAGTCTGACCAGGCCAAAGAAGCAGCACTGGTAGAGGACGTCCTGTCTGACGAGTGTCGGCAAGGAGTTGCGAGAGCTCCAACTAGTTGCTGCTGCACCCAAGACACAAGCACTAATTAGCCCACTCAATGGACACTGCAGCATTAATGGATGTGACACAGCAAACATGATAACATGCTGCTGTAACATCCAAGACTGTTTTAGTATTCTTCAATGGAGTACAATTCAGGAGTCCTAAAAAGTTCTTATTGCTACTAATTTTAGAAGTGTTTGAAAACTAGCCAATAAACATAAAAATTACCCACAACATTTATGCAAAAGAACTTTGATTGAGAGAAGAGAGCAAAACTGGCTGAGAGATTGGAGCTAAGTGAAAACATATTTGCATCTTGATGTATGACATTGAAGACTGTACAGTAGCATTTAAAATCCTTGCCATTTTCTTAATATCAAAATGCAAAGAAAGTATAAATTTAACATTTTTTAAAACTAAAACAGTTTTTCCAATGAAGAAGTAAATACACTACTGCCAACTTTTAGCCTTTGCCAATGGAGTTGGTTATTATTTGGAGGACATATGCATACTTGCTTGCCAAATTGAGCTATAGAATCTTCAGTTTTTACAACAAATATTTTGAAATACATTCCCATACATGATTCCCTCTTGAATTCAATCTACAATATTTCACAATGATGAACTCAAGTCCTAGCAGGATTACTGCAGGCTAACAGTTTGTAGTGAAAACTGCAAAATCATATTTGGATAGATAGATAGGACTTTATTTATGGATGTTTGAAAGATATTTACCAGAAAATCAGAAATGATAACTGGTTGATCAACACAAATTTAACACTACATGCCTACCTAATATTAATTTACCAGGTTCAGAATTATGTACGCAACAAATTTGTTTCCTTCAACACAAAATTTTTAAATAACATATTTAGTACACTACAAGGAATAATGATAATTGATCTCATAAAATCAATTGCAAAAGATTACAATCAATTTTCAAGCTAAATTCAAAGAAAAAACAAACATTAAATTGTATAAGAACGATATTTTTTGCAATTAACATGTTTTAAGAATGTCAAAAAGAGCAGTTTATTTACAATTTATTAATTCTATTACAAATCCAAAAATTTACAGCTAGTTCAGAAACGTTTGTTATTATTATATTAGTTAGTTTAAAACTTTCTAACCCTTAGAAAAGCCATCTTAAGCAAGTTATAAAATGGATCTTCAAGAATGGAAAGTAGAATATGGGAAACTAATGTGTGCTGTGCGTCCTCACATAAGGGACCCTGCACACAGAAGCAGGGAGTTGAGAAAGGACCTATGCCACCTGCAGAATTGTAAAATTTATATATATTGCTGGCCAGCAGTGCAGCGTAATTCATAAAAATTAACATGAGCAATAAGAAACTTCCTAATAAAGAAACGACAAACTGATTAATGTTGCTTAGACAAAAACTTTCAATTACATAGAGCTCTAGTTTAATCTCATTATTATGTTTAAAATAATAATGGCAAGCATAGATTTTGTAAACTTTTTTAGCATTTTGGCATGAACAAGTTATATCCCTTAATCTCATTTAACTTCTTTACTTCTAAACTGTGTAATATTCTACCACGAAAGTTCTGGGATAGGCTTGAAAAAAAAAATGATCTCTCTGTAAGACCTACCTATGTTCTATTTTACATATCTCTATAATCTACAGAATCAATACATTTTTCTACAAAATACGAGAATGGAACTTGCTAAAAATAAGCCAAAAAAAACCTTCTGCAGCTTAAGCTTGACTTTTCATAAATTTATTTACTCAGCTAAGATACAAACAAAATGATAGATCAAATTTAATCAGTATAATGTAAATTATCGAAACCATTCAAGCAAAATATCCTTGTACACATCTTTCACACCATGAAAAAATGCTTTATTTCTAGCATGAAGCCAAAAGTTGCTTCCTATGAATAATGTAGATGAAATAATGTAGGAAAAATAAATAAAAGTTTGCAATATTCCACAATAGTATGAGAAAAATAATAAATTATAAGGTAAACTTAGTCTACTACAAGTCATTATATGCACAGTAAACCAATTTTCACAAATTCATATAGAACCAAAAATATATATTTAGCTCTCAAGCATGAAGTGAATAAGATATAGCTGTCTAAATCAATTTGTAGAGTCAGAAAATTGTTTTCTAGGATAATTAGGTCAATATCGGGTTTAATGCGATCACAGAAAATTAAAATTCGGTCCCCAAGAATCACTAAAGGGACATAATTAAAAACGTTTTTCATGAATGACATTCTGCTCGCTGATGCGTTATTTTTGAGAAATAACAATAATTACGTTCAGATAGGAATAAAATTACATAGTCGGTTGCTTAGTCGCCGCATCGTTGGGTCACGCCCACATTCTTGGCGGGACACGCCCACTTTTTGCGCGGGAAAAAATTGCGTCGGTTTGGGTAAGTTAAGGTAAGCTATTTTAGGTTTATTTATGTTATTTTAGGTAAGTTTATTTAACTAACCAAACATAACCGACCCAACCTCACCCATCGATACGTCAATACTGTATTACTGCATATTTACTTGTCAGTTCCTTCACTTTTATATACGATGTTCCTATAACTTCAAAGTTGAATAATTTGAAAATTAAGCATTGGCGAGCAGAATGTCATTTATGTAAAACGTTTTTAAATGCGTTTCTTTAGTGATTCTTTGGAATGGAATTCTCAATTTCCGTGATCGCATTAAACCCGATATTGACCGATAACTAGATAGGCTAGCTAACATTTAGTCAAATTAGAGGTTTTCAACATAATTACTTAAATTTAATTGGCTTTTTAGTATTTATTTTTACTTTACATGATAAGGTTAGTTTAAGCTCTAATCAAACACTTTTGGGTAGATTAAAAACATAAGGTTAGGAAACTTGCAAAGTTTTTTATTTAACATACACAGGTTGTACACAGATGTTAATATTAATAGAAATGCATGTAAAAAAAGATGAAAAACTAAAAAAATAATTTATACATACCTACTTTTTACAGTTAATAATATTAGATCTACATGATCGGTAGTCAACATCACTATTCATAAATGAATACTTTTATAATGTGTTTTTTGTCCTTTGGCAATAAAGGACAGGTGAATTTTTACACTGTTCTTATTTTCAAGGGCATGACCGGACATGCCCGTGACAAAAACCCTATTCAATCATCGAAGTAATTTTTTGGGGTCCTGCAATATAATAAAATTCCCTTTAACTTATCTGATGGCACTTACATTATTTTTCCCTCCACGAGATGCTAGGCCTCGAGCGACTTTAGAAAGCATCATAATTTTTTTTGAGAACTATTGGAGCACGTCTGACCTCCTGGGCACTTGTCGTCTGCTACTAACCGGGGTTTGTTATTCTTCAATGTCGCACTTGTTTTCATGTTGTTTTGATTTTTTGCTTTTTGAATCATAATTCAATGCTTGGTCAGTTTGGTCGAATGTGTGTAAAGATTTTTCCTGCGCATACTGCAATGAAGGTAATGTGATTGCTAAACAAAAACTGTATTAAATCAGATGAACAATACCGTATTAGATTAGTCGTTAGTTTTAGCCTCCCTACCCGCAGCAACAAATGCGATCCAAGAGAGGAAGGAGGAAGGCACCATTTAGTTTGGAGTGTAGGAAACGCGGAATCTACGCAGAAAGGGCATAGAAACAGTTAGTTTGGAAAGAAGATAATGAAACAAGATCAAAGTTGAAGAAGGAAGTAGTAGGTGCTGAAAAACAGGACAGCAGTGAACCGAGAAAAGGGTGGTCCGTTACAAAACAAAATCCTATTCTACTGCAACAAAAAGAAAGCCTACCTAACCTATAGCTCGGGCCCTCACATAGTCCCCCTGGGAGCGCCAATTCTTATAGATACAATAGTTGTCTCCCCCTGAGGTGTGAACAATACCGGAAATGAAAATCTAATACTGGTCACAGGGTCAGTCTAAACAACAGTTTCATTGTGTTGTATACAATAAAAAAAAATGAATAATTAATGAACATTTGAAGCTTCTTTTTCGATTCATTCGAAGTTAATTATTACTACTGCACACTAAGTCAACAATCAACTATAACGGTTCATCCCACGCCCGACCAATTGACAAGTTCACGTTCCACCCCATTGGTGATAGAATCGACGTATAATATAACACATTTTGACCCAAATTATAAGAAACACATGAATGAGCGACATATAATCGGATATTACATTTTATTCAGTTAGCCAAAAGAATTAATTTCTGAGTAGTGCTTATGCCTGGTGAAACATATTATTTCCTTCTGTCAGTGCATGTTTTAATTGAGTTTAAAGAAATTCAATCTTTATTTTACTCTAGACGACCTTCCGTGATCAGCAAAGAGCTGTGCCTAACTGGCTTAGATTAAATTCATTTGACAAGCTAATAGATCAAGTATGGAAAAAAGCTCAACGAAGTACGACGGGTGACTGTAGGTTATCGCTCACATGAAGCCACACCAAGGAAGTCTGAAAATAACTGAAGGAGCTCTAAAATCTCGTCATATATAGTAGATTCCTACGGCATTCTATATAGTATACATACTGTATTTTATTTACATTCTTTTCATTTTCAGAAACGATGAATTGGAAATGGAAAGTCATGAACTCTCATCCAGTCCCATTTTACTGCAGGAAGGGCTACAGTCCTGTAACTACGTGTAAGACAATCGTTTAACGAGGCATAGACTGCTTACACGTAACGTTGACTCCGTTCAAAACTGTAGCGCACTCGCTAGCTCTAATGGTTCTCAGAAGCGGAGCATCCTCTGAGAAGCAAATCTGGCTCTGAGGGAGCACTTTCTGGGTTGAGAAGCACGACATAAGAAGTGGAGTGCAATTTGAGAAACAAAGCACAGTTTGAGGTGCGAATCATGCTCATGTTGAGGAGCGAATCACTCTGAAAAGTGAATCATGGTCAGAGGAGCCAAGGGCTCTGAGAGAACTTGCTCCGCACTAGGGTGATGAATGAGACCACTACTCTGTGAATCTACAGTACCCCCCGCGTTAGGGCTAGATCTCCTGCGTTATCGATCGATACCTCCCATACAAAACTATCATAATTCATAGTGAAGTATCTTTGCGTTGAGCACTAGATCACCTCTGTCATCGCTACCTCTCATGCAAAACTATCATAATTCAGGGTGAAGTATCTTTAATTTTAATTCAGGGTGAAGTATCTAAAGCGTTCGATAGCGTCGAACATGATAGACTTCTACGTAAAATACTGAACTTGGGAGTAGACACGCAATGGTTTGAAAGTTACTTGTCAAATCGATCTCATGCAGTCCGCATAGAAAACAAATTGTCC
>JACJUY010000812.1:113857-143108 GCA_014220935.1 Platorchestia sp. MABIK
AGGCCGTAATAAAAGGTATTTTCTCAGTGTTTCTCGATTGGAATGCTAGTTTATACTGACTAGTTTACGCTGATATTTGAGCTCATGCTTACTTGTGTATGTGTGTACGTGTGCACGCTATGCGTACGTAGATGGGTGAATGTATCACTACGTAATACTTCATTTCAATTCATTATTAAAAAATATTTATAAAAATTTATTTATGTATTTGTTGTGCGATCACCCACGTACGGTAAATACGGTAAATCAGACGCTTATGAACCAATATTCTTTTCAATACTATATTTTTAATTAAACATCGTTACAATATTTCATTAGAAATTATAAGCAGCAACACACACTGAAAAAGTTGTCATGAATTTCTTTTGCTCGTTATCCTATATTTCAGAACATCGCACAGCATTTTGAAGAACGCGTTTGTATTGTGATTTCCTCGATGCATAGAAATGTATTTGTGTATGTTTACGTGTTAGGTGTATGTATGCATAGATATGTATGTGCATATGTGTGAATATATTTACTGTGTGATTCACATGTACATGTGCACATGTATGTACTAAACCGACAAATGGCATTTTTAACTAGAGATAATGGTCCCTTCCTGTTCACTCTCGACTTGTAACATTACCTAACTCGTCATCTCGTAATTATTGTAAAGCATTCACGTGAAAAACTATACATTTTTGTGTGATCATCCATTTATTTTCAAATAAAATGCTTATCAACTAATGATCGTTATGTTAAAATGATGTTTTTAGAAATACAAAATTTGTAATTTTCGTGTACCTCATGCTTATATGTATATGTATTTTTTACGCTTTCCTCGAAATAACAGTTTTAAACATCGGCCGAAACAAGCGATTCGCATAGTATTTCCTGGCGTCAAGAATCGCGAAGTTTGATGTCATGTACATGTAAACTGTCAAAAGTCATGAAGTTGTGTTATCTCTTATAATTCTCATTACATGTATCATCAAATGTAGTTTAAGCAAGATTAGGAGTACATTGCCCCCAATCATTTTTCGACTAGTGACATGGGTATTACAATACTCGTGTGTGTGTATCATCTAAGTGTATTAACTTTATGATATTTTAAAAACCAATGATGGTACTTTTGAACCAGCTCTATTGGAAATAAACTGTTTTTCTTTCTTTTTTTTCTTTCTTTACCGTCTAAGACACTCATCGTTAAGTCTCTCTGCAGCCAACCCTCTCCTTGGAGACCTCACATCTTGATAAAACTGCTGTTGTTTAGATTTCTCTACGATACCTCACTGCGCTACGCAAGTAACAATGGTGTTAATTGTCTCCACGCAACCTCTGCGTTATACTTTCTTTTCTGAGAGAACTTTCTGTCCCGTAAAGAAATTCTCAACATTATCAGCAACCATCCGTGCATTGATATGTTGAGTCGACATGAATGCGCAGTTTTTGCATAATTCAAGTTTTATTCATTTTCTCAGTTAATTTAACATTATTCATTTTCAACTACTCGTCAAAACAAATATAACCGTAAGGCATAACCATAGCGCTACTGAAGACATTTAGGTATCTTTTAAAGTACCAATATGTTACCATTCTTAATACGCACTGAACTCAAATACTTCACATCGAGACTGTAAGTAAACTGAGTACGTGAGTACGTAAATAAATAAATAAACTGAGGACGTGAGTACGTAAATAAATAAATAAACTGAGTACGTGAGTACGTAAATAAACTGACTACGAAACTGAGTACGTGAGGTCACGAGCACGTCTGGGAAGCGGTTGAGTGACATATTGAAGAGTTTTGAGTCACTGAGAGATAATGGATCTAAAACAGGTGTAAACATCGGTGTTCTCTTCTAAGATAACGTGCGGAAAAACGTAAATGTGCACACGTCATTTGCTTCGTGGGGGATATTAGGGAACTGTTTCCGTACAGTCTTCACCTGCATGTGATAACAGCAGTTCCCCTGAGATAACAAGAGTACGTTTCTTGTTTTCTAACTCTTCACGTTCTTTATTTCTTTCCAATCGTTCGAGACGCGACACTAAGCTGTTAATTGTTTCATTTTGCTCATCTATGATTTTCTTCCTTGCCGGTATTTCGATTACCGGCCGGATTACCGGCCGGAATCTTTCCTTGCCGGTATTTCGATTGGCGTATTTCAGTCAGTTTTTTCCTTGAAATTTTGTCATTACTGAGTAGAAGTGATCAATTAGAATAGAGACCACTAGCTTACTCTGTTTTTGGCTGTCACCGTGGCCGAGTGGTTAAGAACGCACCCTTCACGGGAACATGAGGGCAGTTCGAACCCCAGCAGTGCTGCCCGGTGATTTCTACCCATTGGGAAAAGGGAGACCTCAGCCTCAACTCCCCACTCCACCCAGGTGTCGGAATTAGGTACCGGCTTGAACGGGGGCAACCGTCATTGCGTTCTGGCGTTAGTTATAAGGAATTTGGAAACCAATGTACAAGATAATATATATCAGGCTTGATGGATTGGAATAAAGCATCCTTTGGCAATTTTTCTACGTCAGAATATGAGCCAAAGTTAGGCGTAGTCTCATCATTGCTTCTAAGGCAAGCGTTTTACCACCATCTTAGTGTGAGGAAAACATTAGCTGGTTTCTTGAAGAAGTGAGGGTTGAGTTTTTTTGCTAGGGAATATTACTCTTCGTTCGATGATTTTTTATTATGGTTAGATGAATATAATTCTGGAAATATTACACTATTCGTTCGAGGATTTTTGACTATGGTTAGATGAATTTACTTTTGGATGCTCATGGTTTGAGTGGGCACTTTCTTAGTTCAGAACAGCATTGTTAAAAACTAATTCATGCACTTTGTTTTAGAGAGGAACGAGAAGCGTCTTCACTGTACGATACACACAAACTCAAACTCAATATAGAGCTCAATTAACATAACAATATGCATTGTTTTGTTACATTTTTGCAATTGTATATTATATGTCACTGTTATAGGTCAATCCGAACATGAAGTTTCATAGTCCTGACCACTCTATGCACATTTGAAATCAATTTGTACGAACAAATGTGCGAGCGCCAACATAATTTCTAAAAAAATTATACGTTGAACATACGAGCTGCTGACCGTTGAGTTCTTACTTCAAGCCGGCTGCTTTCGAAAAGATTTGTTTTATTTCTGACGCACTGATTTGAAAATACAGAGAAAACATCTGATGATTTAATGCCGCCATGATTTATTACGCATGAAAAAGAAATGTGGGAGTTGCTGTACGCAATACACTAATTTTCTGTCTTTACAGGGCTCAATAAGAAAACTTATTGGAGTGGATTGCATTTCTGTCATAAATTGAAGCCAGCGTGGAGTAAGAATTAAATACTGAAAGAATACTGAACTGAGCTCACGTGAATTAGGGAACCTCTGTTACTTGTTAAACGAATGTTGCTAATTATATAAAAATTGAGGAAATATAGCAATTATGTTTCTGGTGCAATAAACTAGATATACTGGAGCGGCTATTTTTTAAAAAAGAATTCTGCGCTGTTTACCAAGACTGGTGGTGTCCGCGAAAATCGTTTCGCCGGTCGATGACCTACTCAGAACTGGCGGAGTTGGGTGTCTATCAACAAAGCTGGATCCTATAGTCTCCTTTGTGCTTTACTGAGCGCAGATGTACCGAAGACTAAGCTCATTTTTAGTGAAATATACTGCACGGACGTTTTCTAACTCATTGGTGAGTTTTCGATTTTTCTAAAACAGTGGTGGAGGTTTTGGAATTCTTAAATTCCTTCATTCCTTAATGTACTGGCATGGCCTTTCCAAATGTACTGGTATTACGTAGTTGACTCTTGTAAATCTGCGATTCTAACATGTGTAAATATTTTACGACGTTAATGAGGTACAGCTGAATTATTAAGGAATCTCCAGCCCTCACGAATCACAGTTCGTAATTTATGAATAAATCAACTCATTGTATCGTCAACAACGAGTGTGGCTTTCAATAATCACGGTTTGCCAAGATTGGCCTTTATTTTTCAGTCACTGTCTTTGCGGAAATTACTCCGGAACTTTGAGCAATAAATCAACTCGGAAAATCGTCAACCATTACAGGTGCATTCAATGATCAGTTTCATTACTGTTTTACCACTACTGGCAAACATTTTCAAGTCACTGACTTGTCAGAAATGACTCCAGCGCTTTCATAAATACATCAACTCACTGAATCATCAACAATTAATAACTGTTGCATTCAATGACCAGTTTCATCACAATTTTACCATGATTGACAAACATTTTCAAGTCACAGACTTGTCAGAAATTACTCTAGCGCTTTCATGACTACATCAACATGCAGAAACTCGCAGAATCAGAAACTCGCTAACAATAATTATTGATGTAGCATTCACTGGCCAGTTTTAATGCAATTTCACGCTAACATTTTCAAGTCACAGTCTTGTCAGAAACGACTCCGGCAATCACGAGAATTTAAATCCGCCTGACTTCTTTCAAGAATTCCCCTGTGAACAGCAACTTGAGCGCTCGTAGGTGACCTCTTTTAAAAGAGCATCTCGCTGGGCCCTATGTCAACGCCTCCCGCAGACTTCTGAACAGCAGAGGGTGGTCGGCCTCGAGCTCTGCTCCGTGTTTGCTGGCGCTGGTAGCTAATGGATTAGTTCTTTGATTCTAAGTCGTATCAGCACGAGTGTTTTGTGCTGCAGTTAGTTTGAGCTGATTTAAATCTTGTAAAGCATGGAGAACGCAGAAGAGTTTAAGTCCCTGCACTGCAGTACTTACACACAAAGCTTGTGCTGGCACCAATGTAACATACTAAGTGCCACTTATTTTGAGCGCCGCACCTGTGATTGAGAATTTAACTAATGATTACAGTGTTTCAAACTTGATTATTCGAAAAAAAGCTTGGCAGGTAATGGAGTTCCACTTTATATTTTCCTGGCTTTGAATACAATTTTTTAAAGAAATGTATTTTAAATATGGGTCAACAGAAGCTAATCGATTCCATTTTTCTGCTGAGCATTGAAATGCATGCGTACAAACGACCTCATCTACATCTCAACCTTCTTCCAGGCTATAAATTAATTTTATAGAACGTCGAGATGAATACGTTGACGGAAAATGAAACAAGATTCTCAGGGTCCGGAAACGTAGCTGTAATCGATTTGGCTTGCCAATTAAGTAAATTCAGAATCACTCAAGTTTTGTGCTGGCTGCGAATCCTACGTGATTATTTTCGACGGGCATGCACTGACAGTAGTTTCTCGTGAATTGGAACTTCTGTCCATGATTTCGTCGAATTCGAGAGCGACAACAGAATGCTAAAACACCCTGATCCGGCGTTACCCTTTGCTGCATTTCCTGGAAGTGTCCCAACTTTGGACATTTTCACAGGTGGAGCATCGCAAAACTCCTGTCCGTGCAGAAACTTTCTCTCGCGTGAGAAAACAATGCATTGGTTCTCGGAAGGAAGTTGACTTCTGCGAGGAAGCTGAAAAGTGCATGATCTTAACCGTTTAAACGCGAACTAATTTTCAGGTGACCGAACCCATGAAAACTCAATTCGAAAGAACCAAATCATAATGAGCGCGGAAAGAAATTAACTTCTGCGAGAAAGCTGAAACGTGCACGAGCTTAACTATTTAAACGTGAACTTATTTTCAGATAACCGAAATCATGAAAACTCAATTCGATAAAAACCGAATCATTAGGAAAGATGCAGACCCCTTTTCCAGCAAGCCCCAGTTCTGTGATGATGCCTCTGAAGCAAGTGTCTCAAAAGTCCCACCTACGCTCGGGTCGGTTGCTGAGCTGAAAAGAAAGATATTTATTTTCGAGTTGGTTGCGAAGGGCCCGCCCCCGACGAGACTTCCTAAGTGGCAGCGACAAACGACACAACTTGGAAGGACTTTAGACATCATCTCTAGTAAACTGTACAGACTGCGCCGCCCTCTCTACTGAGTGCTGCAGCCTATGAACCTACATTGCTGCATTACTTTGATTTGGACCTCATCGCTCTCTTAAGCGATCTTCTATTATAGCTTACGTGAATTTCTTCCTATAAAATTATTGTTGCATCACTCGAGGTTGACGAATGTTGTAATTTTGTACTCCAGGAATTATTTCTCATGCACAGAAGCTTTTGAAGCGACATGAGAAGACTCAACTATCTGTTACAGGTATTAGAATACCTATGTATTTATACCACTGTTATACGTAGATACTTCGAATGCTTTTATATCAATTAGATATAAGGCTCTATGCATTAAGAAATTTCTAAAAGAAAGAGATTCGTATCAACTTTGTTTTATAGTTTTAAAAATTATAGTGTGTTTCTTTTTCCTTTTTTCGACACTGTGCACACTTGCACTGAGGGTCAAACGGGCTGGCGTGCGCTATAATAAATAATTATAATATAGAACGCAAAGAACGAACGGTACTTTCTCATAGAACGCATCGGGAATTTACCTCATTTATTTGAATTGCATTCGAAGTTTGAAATTTCAACAGCAAAGTGCTAGTATTTAATTATTCACGTTTAACTATACGCAAAAATAGGCAGAAAGGAAGTGAACCAAACGTGGAATTTTCTGAAAATCGATTTACCTTCAAATGACCGTGCATGAAAGAACTGGAAAACCGACGGTAGTCAAAGCAGTGTGACGGTGGTACGTTCCGAGGCGCAGGTCGTTATGTATGATGGTTATTAGAGAATGTTAATTTGCGCTGTCAATTTCCACAAATTGATGCCATGAGCGTGAGCACTTCTGATTGAGGACCCTGAGCTGCGTCGACAGTCGAATTATAACCAGTTTCGCTCACCTTTTCTAGCATTATTATTACACTTAAATCAGTCTTGAATTATAACCAGTTTCGCTCAGCTTTACTAGCATTATTATTACACATAGATCAGTCTCGAATTTTCATTCCCTGAAAATATCCTTACAGGGCAATTAGCTTACTATTTACGTAATTTTTAAACGAATATTGAAAAGTTACGAATTTGAACATGAATGATTGTCTTACTAATGGAAGGCGTCAAATGGAATATTAATGAAACATACTGTTATAAATGAAAAGTTGGTAGAAAATTGTACGGGATAAATGAATGGCAAAACTACTGTTCGTTTTCTTTTAACCCTACAATGCGAGATTTGCTAACAAGAAAGAACCCGTTTTAAATCTGGTTGCAAAAAAAGCTCAATCTCCGTACAGATTTATCGTTAAATTCATTTCGCACGTAAAGCATAAATCAGTGAATAATGTGCTATTCGGACTCAAATAACATCTTAAGAGTGTTGCTATCATGGATGCACTGAACTTGGGAGTGACTGATCACTCAGTCACAGTAAAGATTTATCGTTAAATTCCCATCACACCTAAATTTTAACTCAACAAGTAATGACCCAATCCGACAGCAACAGAGCTTTCTAATCATATTAACAATGGAGTTATTTCCATCACGCCTGAATTTTAACTCAACGAATGATGTGCTTATCCGACAGCAACAGACCTCTCAAAACACACATTTCTATCCTGGCTGCACCGAACTTTGGAGTGACGGATCACTCGGTTATCCTCCATTTTGAAGTTCCTCCCCTCGCTTCAGGGAAGCGTGGCGGTACGTCTGCAGGTTTCCCGGAAAAGACCTTAAAAAGAATGCTCGCAGTGGCGTCACGCTTGGGGAGAGACCTTTTCTCGCGGCCCAGCCCTCGTATATTTCAGGTGGCAATAAAGACAGGCACCTTTGTTTTCTTTACAGCAAGTGATCGCAACCCGGCAGGACGCAAGTAAACAGGGCAGCGACGCCTGCACACGCCTCGCACCTCTGTGGTGCCGTGCGCCGCGGGTAGCCGAGGCGGCGCTACTGCGGTGACGATTACACTACTTCTACTACTACTACTACACTTCTACTCCTAATACTACTACTTTACTACTTCTGACACTACTACTTTACCACTTTTCATGCTTCTGCTTTACTCCTCCAATACTATTTCTTTATAACTCCTAATAACACTACTTTACTGCTCCTAATACTACTACTTTACCACTTCTGATGCTACTACTACACTACTTGTAATGCAATACCTACACTACTACGATTGTGACTATTACTAGTACCTCTTCATTACTTTTAATACTACTACACTACTTGTGATGCTACTACTACACTACTTTTCTATTTGTACTACTACGACTACTGCTACAACTACTATTTCACTGCTTCTAACACAATAACACTGCTGCTACTACTAATGCTACACTACTTCTAACACTACTACACTGCTACTGCTACTACTAATGCTACACTACTTCTAACACAACTACACTGCTACTGCTACTACTAATGCTACACTACTTCTAGGATCATTTGAAGTTAATGAAATTTTTGTCGTGAGTTTGATTCTCGCAGAATGAAAAAAACACCGTTCCAGTTGTGCGGTTTAAGTAAAACCATTTGCGTAAAGTGACCATAGCCTGGAGTTGTGCTGGAACTTACAAGCATAATTTGAACACATTGGATACTTCCACTTAGATCAGTAACAGAAGATGGAAGCTGTCGGGTGTTTGTATCCCGTTTTGGTCACTGAAAAATGACGTGGTGTGTGCGAACACTTAATTCAGAACTGTACGTTTCAGAACGTCTACTTCTAAAATTTGCTGGACGAATATCGTCGCAGTGGTAAGATCACTTATTTTTCAGCACCTATGAGTCATTTCATGACACAAAAGTTGAAGACTTCACTGTTGCTAAAGGTAAGTGGTCAATATATATTATTGCAACGAAGGAAGAGGCAGAGAGGAAAAAAAACTAAAGGAGGCATGAAAATTAAAGGAAGCAAGGTAAGCTTGGAAGTTTGCCTCTTCCCATAGTACAGAATAGGCAAATTTAAATAACTTAAACATATTGCTTATTCTCAGTCTAACGTTTTCGTCGTTGCATCTATAATTTTGGCCGCCCTATACAGAATCTATACTAGGGCGGCTAAAATCATGGATGCATGAGAATAACTCAAACCTATTGCTTATTCTCAGTCTAACGTTTTCGTCGTTGCATCTACAATTTTGGCCCCCCTAGACAGAGCTATAAAAGAGCGGCTAAAATCACAAATACGTGGGAATAACTTACACCCACTGCCTTTTTCTATCTTACGTTTTCGCTGTCACATCTATAATTTTGGCCGCCCTATACAGAAACTATACTTGGGTGGCTAAAATCATAGACGCCATGGCGGAAATAATAAACCTAGCCCTGTGTCCCCTGAGAGGTTTATTGCCTAAAAAGTTACCCCGACGGGACAATCGTGCCCTCTTTCAGTCATCCGCTCACATCGGTTGAAGATTAGATTACATGTTAGTTTAAACTTCCCTAACCGCAACAAAGGCGTTCCAAAGAAAGAAAGGAGGAGGACACAATTTAGTATGGAGTTAAGAGAACGTGGAACGTATGCACAAGGTGCGTAGAAACAGTAAGTTGAGAAATGAGTTCATGAAACAAGATAAAAGTGGAAGAAGAAAATCAGAGGTGCTGACAAACAGGACAGCAGTGGCCCGAAAAATGATTGTCCTTAAAATGACAAGAAGCCATTAATTTCAACAAAAGGATGGCCTGCCTAACTTTCAGTTTTGGACCTCACATTTTCCCTCTGAGAGCGTCAATTCCCATAGATATCATATACCCCCCTGAGGGGTCGGTTGAAGCTGGCCCTGCAAAGTACACAGGCGAGCTTTACGAGAGAAGAGCAGTGTGCTGACGGGTGTGCGTACGCGGGAGGGGAGAGTGCTCTCTGATATTGTTGAAGCTTAGGGAGAAGCCTGTTCATCGCTGCTTAGGTTTATCACTTTGGTTATTACTGTTCATCGTAAACTAGTTGCAGAATAAAACTTCGTTGCGTCAGATGAGCAATGGATAATTTAAAATACCGAAAATAAATTCGCCAAAAATGATTTTCTGACTCGTGTGAATTCTATTTTTTACTATGATTCTGTGTACTTTGCCAGTTCGTGGACAAAAATTTGCTAACTGGGAAAATAGGACTGATAAACTAGACTCGTTTATTTGCTCCTGGTTGCCAAAATCTGATCTCAATAAACCATTGTGTCTTTTTGAAATTTGCTTCCAAATTGAAGCATTATTGGCAGGCGTCACAATTACGAAGGTCTATACAGAAATACACGTAAGTTTTTTCCAGTAGAGATGTATGATATGTTAACACAGTATAAATGATATAAAATCCTGTACCAAACGTTTTTTTAAAATTTATCCCTTGATTGTAATATTCTCAGCATATATGATGTGATGTAGCTATATTTGTAATGTAGTCATACTTGCAATGTGAATATATTTGTAATGTAGCTATATTTGTAATGTAATTATATTTGCAATATAGTCATACTTGCAATGTGGATATATTTGTAATGTGATTATATTTGTAATGTAGCTATATTTGTAATGTAATTATATTTGTAATATAGTCATACTCGTAATGTGGATATATTTGTTATAAATTATTGTTTGTAAAGTAGTTATATTTCACTGGAATAACTTGTCACTGATATACGCAGGTGATATTTAAGTGACATATAAAATCAACCTACTGACGAACCACTATAATTATACAACTTTTCGCTTTAATAAAAACATCAAAAATGTAGTTGCTTGAAGCACACGCTGTAAAAATGCATTTACATTGGAGCGATGAGGGCGTGAACACATGAAAAAATGGTAAAATCGATATTGCCGCGTGAAAATTTGAGACAAGGAAATTTAATTAAAAGCACGGTAATTATTCTCTTCCGCAACTTAAAAGATAATATTTTTAATTACTACTTTGAAATAATTATAATGAACAGGAATTTCACACTGATTCAATCTTGTAACGCT
This sequence comes from Platorchestia sp. MABIK, assembly GCA_014220935.1. Lineage (NCBI taxonomy): Eukaryota > Metazoa > Arthropoda > Malacostraca > Amphipoda > Talitridae > Platorchestia > Platorchestia sp. MABIK. Next base: position 124,726 of record JACJUY010000812.1, read on the forward strand.
TTATTGAGTCATTTAACTTACTTCACCTTGTAAAGAACTATTAAATAAAAGTTCACCTTCCGACTTGGTTACACTACGTGCTGATTATTCTGACCAAAATTTCCCAGTTTCAGCATTTTTTCAAACAAAATTTGAGTGTAGAGCATCATCTTGTTGCTACATCAGATGTTGCGAGTTTGGCAGTAGCGAAGAACAAACAGTATGTTTGGGCATAAAACCAGAGGTAGCCAAGTCGTCAGGTGCACTTTCCCTACCGGCTATACCGCTACGACATGAAACATTTGAAAGTCCTGCCCCTTGTCTAAAGTCCCTAGATCAACATCGACGCTGCTGCGGTCATTCCAAGAACTTCTTTTATAATTAGTAGAGACGCAATTAACACCTCACTCTACCCATGTAAGTGCGCCTCATTCGTCACTTGCAGCCAACACGATGAATTGTGCAGGAATCTATTTTAAGGTCTTGCGCGGGAAAGCCTGTGGCTAAAATTGACTGACGGAAAAAGGTTTTGAAAAATTGTCTTTGGGATTCCAAAAAAAAGATCATCAGACTTATATTTATCCGTATTTCGGGAGTAAGTAGTTAACGTGAGTGCTTCTTATGAGCTTCATGCTGGTCTGAGGATGTGAGAATCATGGACTTTTTAGTCTATCGCGAGCTTGAGCAATGGTATCCTGAAGATAATATATTTAGTTGGAGCTTCGTGCGTATTTCTATTTATGGAGCCGCGAAAATACTATTTTCTTACCGGCTTCAATCGTGCCTGCATATTGGACATGAAAAAAATTTATTTGGTGACATGTTTTTTGCGCATACTCGTATGAAAGAGCCGTGAAAATACTATTTCCTTATCAGTCTATTTCGTATTCGAACATAAAACAATGCCAATTGTATTGTTCTTACTAGCTTCACGTGCTCGTCAACAGCATCGTGATAAAATAAACTCCTATTTAAAAAATAAACACGATTTAAAACTTCCATAATGAAAAGATTTCATTACATGTACCTTTTACCACCCTACCACCCGGTTAGTAAGTCTTAAAGCATTTCAATAATTCCGTGAAAATTAACGTCTGCGCTTTGGTCTCTAGTGTTCAATCACAGCTTGATGTCTAATTTTCGAGGGTTTGAATCTGCTGCAATAATTTGTTACACTTGCAAGTTCGGGTGACGAGTGACGAATATCTTCATCCCAATTTAAGGGCATCATTCTACTGATATTACAATTTTACTTCTTTTGGCACGCATGAAGTTGCATTAACACACGTTAATCACATCCAAGTTCGGAAGCGAGTTTGGTAATTTTTGAATCCGCTCTAAAAACACTCAAAAAGAGAGCACGCTAGATGTATCGGAAAGTCTCAGATGTTACGCAATTGGTTCCGAAACTCTTAGAGAGGAGGTGTTTAATCCCATTGACTCGATCTCAGGTCAATGTTGCTCCAGAGCAAGAGATTCGTTTTTCAGAAAATATGCGAGAGCCAAAGAACTGCAGGCGGTAATATCAAGCACGACAAACTTGGCGCCATCAAGAATAACATAAAATGTTCCACTCGATAAACTAAAATGCAAAAATGCTCCTCGTGAAACTAAAATGGTGAGTGTCATAACTAATTCGAGCAGTAATCATAAACATTAAAGAAATAACACGTTCCCATAAATGAGTGAGTGAGAATATTTTAGTGTTGCCGTTTTCAAGGATGATGGAATGAACTTCATGAAATAGATGAAGAAACATGAAAAAAAATATATAAATATTTTGCAACAAGCTTCATGCATTGAATGCAAGCTAATTTTTAAACAATTGATCAGCAATGTTGATGAAAGTGACGTATTATGAATATGGCAAATTCAAAATGAAGACTTGGAATGAACCAAGAATTTCGACAGAATTGATTGTTTGAATATTGAATTAGAAGTTGTAACTTAATAAGCAGAAGAATTTAAGGTAGTGAATACATAATTAAGGGACATGTAATTAGTGAAGGTAGCGTTCCAACTTAGCTGAACTCTACCAAAGATTCTGACAGTAAATTAGTTCTGAATGAAGCCAAGATCTGCAGAGGATGCAACTGCGCACGATGTGTTATACACGTCATCGATGCATCAAAATGCGACGTTCCTAGTTGAAAATAATTAAAAATACACGTCGGCTAGAGGAATGTAAGAAACTGAGGTTGTCAGGACACGTGAAGCATAAAGGATGGCTTGTATCAGAAAAAATAGGATATTTTCATTTGATTGAGTAAAATACAAAGCATAAGAAACCAATTTTTTTGTTTGATAGATAAATCTTAGGGATTATAAACCGATTTTTTTGTTTGATAGTGACATTTAAAGCATTAGAGACCGATCTTTTTGTTTGATAGTTAGATAAAAAGCATTAGAAACCGATTTTTTATTTGATAGTGACATTTATAGCAATTGAGACCGATCTTTTTGCTTGATAGAGTTAAATATAAAGTATTATGAACCGTGCCACGTGATAACATCTCTTCGCCATACAACATTTACAACACTTGCTGTTCAACTCAAAGTGAATCACTTTCAAATTATCTTTGCAAAAATGAAGAGGTCGAATACTAGGTTAATTTTACTCGCAGTAATTCTTAAATATATCACATTTACTTAAATTATGACATTATATCGTAATTTCTAACGTATCTGAATCGCAAAAACTGTAATATTTTATCGTCATTTTAAAATTCGCCGCAATACTTTAAACTACTTTTAAAAATTGCAATATATTCATTTCTATCGCTTCCTTCTTCTGTTCAAACAATTTTGTACGCTGATAATGTCTGAATTGTGTTTTTGTTTAGAACGACTATCTAAATTTACGTTACGATAAAATACACTAAAAATATAATATAACGACAATCTAAATTCACTTTACGATGAAATACACTAAAAATATAATATAATAGTGCGGTTACAAAATGTTGTCATAGTCATGCACTAAAAACAAAACGTTCAATTTTGCGATAAATAAAATCTCAATACTTGGTGAGTCATTCTGAGAGATTTACCACAGAAGGCATTTAGCGAAACACCCATGTAAGATGAAAATGAGAACCAATGTAGTAGTTTCTAATTTTCATCTTACGCTTAAGATTCCATAAGAATCGACTTATTAGAAATACAGTATATCACACATGCAGTGAAACCCATTTGGGCACACACGATGTTTAAAATGTATATTTATTGACATCTTAGGTTGTATTAAAAAAACTGAAACAACATTGAATTTTATAAGATATGACGGTGCGTGCATGGAGTCTTTCATGTTTCGTTGGAAAAAAAAAATGACCTACCATCTTCTACGTCAGATTGTCTACGTCAGATTGTCGACGATTATCATGGCTACAAAAATTGTCGTAACAAAAACCTGTCTCGAAAGTTAGCTAGATGTCAATGACGTTCGCAAAGGCCGGTTAAGATTTCAAATAGTGGATAGGGAAAATGTTATCCGTGAAATTCTGTGGATAACAGTCAATCCAATTAATGTACTGTTGGAAGGACTGGACATCAAGATCAGTCATAACTGTGTACGCGAATACGCACCATCAGCTTTGTTGGAAAGTATCAGCTCTAAAGATTTCGTCGGCAACAAAAGAGTATAGCTGTACTAAAAAATAATAAAACGTGCAGAAGTTTAATCTCAGCCAAGAAGAAGTGTTGAGAAAAATGTAATTTGAACAATTTGGTTTTTTACAAGGGGCCGATGAGCCAATTTCTCTGTGGCGGCCATTACAAAGAAGAGGATCTCTGAGTCCTAAAGTGCCCTATGGAAATCTGATTCTAATTCATGTTATGTTCTACATCTGCAAGCAATCTAATAGTGAAAATATTCCAAATATAAAATACCATTCGATTTATAGAGCTCGCTGAACTCAAGAGGGTGTAACGGTAACCTAATTCTAATGTTCACAATATTCTACAATGCATCTAAAATAATTTAGAACTTACAAAGCTCTCAAACTTCTCGAGCATCCTACAGGAACTTCATTCTTAAATTCACAATATTCTACATTGCATCTAAAACAATTCGGAATTTATGACTTCTAAGGCATCCCTTTAAAACTTGATTCTAACACAAACAATACTTGAACCCTTTGAACTTCACCCAAAGTATATTGGGATTGATGCGACCACCAGCCGGGGCTAAAACAATGCTCACGAAGCGAGAGCCACAAAGAGTGTGGGAGGGCAGGGCATTTGAGGCGTGGGTGCTCCAGAGATAGAAGCTCCTGTTTGTCAAATGCGTGACGTGTTGCTGCCCATTAGCGGTCCCGGCATCATCGGTCTGCAAGACTGCCGGCTGTCCAGAGCCACTCTAATTGCAAGGCCTTGAAGCCATGTCCACTGCACTTAAAACCCTTGAAAAGATGTAATTGTTGGCATTCAATTGATACATAGCTCTCGAGGCTCAAAGATCGGCAGTAATTCGAAAGGAATTTTATCATTTACTCGACTGAATTTTCCCCATTCTAGGTCCAGTCTTCGTTTTATTTTTTCAATATTATTGCTTTTTTCCTGAGAGGTAGAGGTATTTTTGTCCTCATATCATCCACAGACCAAAACCCATGGGCATCAAACATCGGCCTCCAATTCCAACACAACTAACTCAGTCTTTCAGAATTTCTCAGCTGAGTCTGTCCGCTGCTGCATCCTTTTATTTGTGACACATTCCACACTAAAGGTATCATATTTCATTAATTATATTTACAATAAGCTGTTAGAGGAAGCTGTGTTCTGAGTGTTTGCAGAGTCGCCGTGTCTGATGGACGCGATTTTTTTAAGGTCTCCAGCGGCATCAGCTAACACAATTGCGCGCCCTCGGCATTGATCGCGTCGAGCGTCACTTGAAGTAGGTTATGAATGTTCCAATATTTTATACGAGATCGAATGCCTTACTCTGAGGAGTCAAGTAATTATTTTCCATCTTCGAATTTGCGTCTCACCATTTATTAAAAGTATTTTTGACGATGCAAGTTTGGTCACTGAGCAATAAAATTAGAATTACTCACTTGGATAAACGACTCTGGTATTATTACGTTCTAAGTAAACTGTGATTTTAAGAAAATTTACTTCATGAAATCCACTTTTTGAGCTCGAACAGCAGTCTTAATCTGTTACCTTGGCAACTTTTTAAGTCGAGAAAATAAGTTCAATGGGCTGCCGACTTGAGGCCTCCCACCTCTCACCCAGAGGGCGGAGGTACCAGGTCCAGGGGGAAGAAACGTCAAAAAGGGAGGTTTTCACTTCAAATTTGACATAATTCGACATAATGAAGGAAAAATATCATTTTCACCTCAAATTCCACACATTGCATTGTTTTCGAGTCTACTTATTGCTGACGGAAGTATAATAATTTTCTTAGCTTATTATTTATGAATTCTAAAAAATACTGTAAAATTCTATGAGTCTATAGCTATCTGAAGGGAAAAATTTATTCCAGGTTAACATAATATGAGCACTGTTCATTGTCAAATTGTTTCGATGAGTTCGTGTACTACGTTGCTAAATACTACTTAAGCTTGACACTACTCCTAATTTACTAAGTTTAGTTCTGTAAAATGCCACTCTATACACAGAAAAAAGAAACTAAACAGGTGATTATACATGAACGAAAGATTAGATAATGTTAGTTTAAGCGTCCCTAACTGCAACAAAGGCATTCCCGAAAGGAAAAGAATTAAAGCGCCATTATATAACGAATCAATAAAACTGCAAAAAGACTAAAAAAATTCACACAACACACGTATTACAGTTAATGAACAACAACAAAATATTGAACTGGTAATAAAGCTGTGAACAATTAATAAGAAAACAAATCAAGTGGTTGCTATACGCAAACGCCGATAGTGAAAAAATAGCGTCAATTGACGTAACGACGACCTGAGACGGAGGATGATAAACAGATATATAACAATAACGAGATAATAATAATGAATAGATGATAATACAGTCGTGATGATGAGCAGGTGAAAAAATGTAGATGATGACAAATATTAGCCATCAATATTACATGTGATGATGAACAGGTGATAACATATATGTAGATTATGACAAATAACTACTAACCAAGAAAATGTTCATATGATTAGAAACAGGTGATAACGTGTGCGTAGATTATGACAAACAAATAATAACCATGAATATGTACACATGATGATGAACAGGATAAAAGATATGTGTAGAGGATGACAAGCAAATGTTGAAAAGCTAGCAAAGAAGTTTTAAAATTTGTTTTGACAGGCGTAGCGCGCACGTCCAGCCACTCAATATTCATTGCTCCCTAATGGATAGAAACGCTCCTCGTTGCCGCCTCTCAAAAACACCACATAACATTTTTGCATTACCTCTTATTGATTTTACACCGCGCGATGACATTCCTCAAAAATTACAGCCTCAACCACTGCCGCTTTTGGATCGAGAAGCTTAGAGGTTTGCTGGAAACGATGCGGTTTTCAGTCATTCTTGATCAGTTGAAACCCGAATTGTGTTCGAACACGACTTCCTGATCTACAACTTCCTAGTGAGACAAGCGACATCGCCGGTAACTTTCGGCGCCCCTCGAATACTTACAGATATTATGGTTGCCTTCCGCTGTATATTTTCCATAAGCGGAGTCTCGCCAATGTTGACTTGTAAGGGGCCTATTGTATTATGAGCGGTTTCGTATAGTCCTTGGGTGCCTATTAGAGGTCACTTGGGTGCGTGTTAGAGGTCACTTGGGTGCGTGTTAGAGGTCACTTGGGTGCGTATTAGAGGTCACTTGGGTGCGTATTAGAGGTCACTTGGGTGCGTATTAGAGGTGGTCATATCCTAGATTAGAGGTGGTCATACCCCAAGTGGTCATATCCTAGAGATTATGAGATGGAAAGACACTGATATATACATGTCTCATCGCTTATTTTTAACCATATGGCGAACATGCGGGAAACTTCTCGCCTGAAATGCATTAGAAAATTTCTGTCAGTGTTGTGCCACTTGAGGAAAAGAAAAGGGAATTTCTATATGCGAGCCAAAGAAATAAACTTCACATCAGCAGACACTTAGGAAACTGTTCTAGATAATGAAATGCACAGTTTCTGTCGGTGTAATTGAAACTGAAATCGAATTATTGAGGAATGTAGAAGTCAAGCGTAGAGGATTTAAGTTCGAACTTGAAAGCTAAGGCTAACGGAAATCAAGGACTTTGTTTGGCCCAAAATTCTCTCCAAAACACATAAATATGGCTGGGTTGCACCCCTGCAGTTCATACCAATGCACCAGACTCGTCCAAGTAATTACTCAGGGGTCATCCTGAGTCATTTCATGCCAAAATCAACAAGGCAGCTCGTCATATGTAAATCGTCGTGCATCAAAATGTACTTTAGGTGACTGGTAAAAATCAATGTCTCTTATTTCATCCATATATTGTAATTTTTTCATTTTTATCAACTACAACTAGATTGTACTATTTCATTATTTCACCCTGCAAAATATCCCGTTCAAAAGCTTCATTAGGTAAAAGTAAAACGCTAGAGAAAGGAATGTTCGGTCGATCAGTTGGTCATGTGAGCTATGGACTCATCATCTGGATAAAAGGTAAAAATGAGGGTAAATTATTTATGGCAATACTACCATGAACTATTTTTGTGCAAGGAAAACATCATTTTTAGAAGTACCGTGCAGCGAAAATACTCATTTCGCCCTTCTAAATTTGTACAGTGAACTGACAATGCAGTGCTCGTGATTTTAGTTCGCGGTGTAATATTTTAAGGCTGATATTCCTTCCTTCCATCGAAACACGCGAAGAAGCGAAAAGAGACAGGAACGCGCCGTAAAAAGCTCAACCTCCCAGTAAGACACTTTGATTCGCGCTCGCCCACGCAGCAATGAACCTTAATATCGATGAAAAGCGTTCTGCGTTACTTCATGTCATCGAAATTGTGTGTGGAGGTTAGGAGCTCAGAGTTTATTGCCTGTTCTTACAAGATTGAATATTCGCTGAGATTGGCTGGCTTTACTACAAGAGGCTCCAGGCCGCCTATATTGCCTGCTGTGCATGCCGGCTCATTTCAGGGCCGTGGAAGACATTTGAGATCTTGTGTTGGTGGGCTACATCGTGCTGGGGTTGTTGACGGGGTCACAATGCATAAGTTTGTTTGAACATCAATGCTGAGTAATGAAAGCAGTAGATGGGCGATCGTAATTTTGATATATAAATGCTGAGTAATGAAAGCAGTAGATGAGCGATCGGAAGTTTGATGCATCATTGCTGAGTAATGAAAGCAGTAGATGGGCGATCGGAATTTTGATACATCAATGCTGAGTTGCAGTTAATGGGTGGTCATAATTTAGATGTATCCGGACGTGAACGAGTTGCGATGAAACAAGTTTTGAGATAAATAATTTGCATCTTAAGATGAATTATTGGCATCGCAAGGCGCATGAAATGCATCTTGAAATTTTTGATTTGCATCTTAAGATGCGGGAAATATGCACAATTCGAAATGAATGTTCGAATTCGAAACGCATAAAATGTATTCGAAGATGTATGATACACATTTCAAAAATGCACGACACACATTTCAACATGAATGATAATTATCATCTCAATATGTGTGTAATTTTCAAGGACTTTAATGAAATGATACAATCAAAGCAGCTTGAGCTTCTTAGGCTACAATCTCCCAGCGGACTCGCTACACTCGAGAAATGCTTTCATGCCTCAATAATTGATGACAGACTAAACGCTGTAAACGAAACTAATCGCTACGTAATTAGTGATTAGGACGTCAACTCGGACTGAACGTCCTGTTTGTCGGGGATATTTGTCCCGAGAGGAACAGCCGCTCGCCACCGATCAGGTTGGTCCAATCTTCGTCATAATTGCTTATTTGACCCAAATTATTCTTCCTGAATATCTAATGACTATTTGCACTGCGTTCACTCATGACCAAGCAACGTCAAGTTTCTTGTTAATCGCGCGCGTTGTGGAAACTGCATTGAACCAATATTCAATGAACGTAAATGAAGCTAGTGCCTTTCCTTTTAAATAAAATGAAATGTTCTAAAAGAAGTGATTTGTGTCGTTTTCACAATACCCGAAATGTTGAACACTTTAGGTACATGAAAGCAGCAAAATGACTTGAATGACTTTTTGGACTTGGTGAAACGAGTAGATATCTGTTCTTATCATTTTCACACAACAAAATTGAGTATTGGAGCTGTTCCCCAAAAAACAGAAAAGCTGAGAATATATCAACACGGAAATAATTGGAGACATTACATTAATCAAACAAATAGCTTGAGGAAACTAATTTCGTAGATATAGGTAATAGCGAAAAAGGCTATTAACTATCTGTCGTGAATCTTATATTTTCTACTGATTTCAGCATTTTACAAGGGTGTTACGATACCAATGTGTTATTATCAGTTAAGGATGTTAATTTTAAGGTATTGTAAAAATCAATGTTTCAACATTTCATGTTTGTACTTTATTGGAAATAAACTGTTTTCTTTTTTTCATTCTGACGAAACCACTCTTACAATGTAATGCCAGTCTTATAGCCCTCTTAAATTATGGTCTACCTCACACATTCGTGTCGTTTTAAACACATTTTTTAAAAAGACTATACTCTTTATAATCACTCTAGTAGAAGGTCCAAACGAGTTAGAAGCCACACTTAAAGCACCAAGATATTAAAAATAGCACAGAAATGTTTCAAATTCGAGTCGCAAGGTTGGCGCAGAGTCGACTAACGTCATCGTCAGTGTATGCAGCATTCGTATCTGTATGAAGGATACTTGTATTTTTAGATAATTCACCTACATACACAATGCCATTGGAGTTGGTTCGAGATACGTCTCTTGAAATCCAACTTAAATGTGGACTTTATCCTCATGTTTAGAGTTGTATCAGCTGAGCCTTGTCTCGTATGCGCGCCACGTTGCATTCCAACAAAAGCCACGATCAAGATACGTTTTTGGAAGCTTCGAAGTATAGAAAGCGATGGCACGCATTTGCCATAGTAGTGACATGTCAAGATAAGTCATCTCGAGATGAATATCTCGTGCGTGATAGCGACCACCTGAGCGCACAATCCGCATGAGTTTGTAAGATTCAGGAGATACGGTATGAGCTGACTCTGAAGTCTGATTTGCTCATTGCAGTGAACAAGAAATAGTTTTTCGAGGGATATGAATAACTGCTCACTTTTTATCGCTTTTTGCATTACCCTCAATAAAAAAACGCTTAGTTATTATCTGTACTTGAGGCGATAGATCAGTGATATTTAATTTCTCTCACGGTATACAACTTAACGAACGAATTTGATCTAAATGTTGCTTATCAAATTTCGGTGTGATGTACTTTCTTAACCTATTTGCAGTGTTCCTTGTATTTGCACAAAATTTTGGGCTAGGACAGCAATGTACCTTCCAACAAGATAATGACCTTCAACATTTACTAAACAACAAATGCTTTGAAAGTAAATTCACAGCTTTGCCCTGGCTCTCAACGCATTTTGAGAAATATTTTCAATCCAATTTTTTGCCCGCATTTCATGTATCAACTTTTTTTGGAGGGGAGGGGCGAGAGGGGGGAGGAAGAAACGGGTATCCTATTTTCTCTTTATTTACCTTCATTGAACCACATTTTAAATTTTAAATTAGAATGGAAAGTTCGATTAAAGCCTGGAACCCACGGCCCAACCTTCAGAAATTTGTGTGAATATCTAATAATACTATATCTACATATATAACAATAATGGGATACTAGAACATGAATGAGTATAATTTTCATGAAAATTATAAAACACGATGACTGAAAATTGCATAAACACAAGGTCTTATTATTAACGATTGAAATTGCAGTCAGATTAATTTTGTTTGAAAATTTTTTCAATGAATAGGAAAAATCTTGTTGGATTGCTTCGTTATATTTTTTATTTCATCTCTGGTGCTTGAAGTAGAGTTTCTATTGTAAAATGGTGAGAGGCTTATAATCACAGGCTACTTATACTCCAAGAAATAAATAACATTGAATGAATAACATTGCATGTAGCCAACCGTAAAGGACAGAACGCAGAATTAAGGGAGCGTAAATCAAGTGTTGGGTGTTTAGAGCACACCTTAGTTTTGAATAAATTTTCTGACACCTTGTGCTGCCTACCCCAACCTCTTAAGCTCACAACCAAGCTGCCATTTAATTTACTCTGTTGATGAAAGCAGGTTTTACCAACCGAACGTGAAATCAAGTGTTGGGTGTTTAAAGCATATCTTAGCTTTGAATAAATTTTGTGACACCTTGTGCTGCCTACTCCAATCCCTCAAGCTCACAACCAAGCTCCCATTGAATTTACTCTGTTGATCAAAGCAGGTTTTACCAATCGAACTATGATAAAAACCCTGCTGCAGTTATTTGGAAACTCTGGCGGAAGATTTCCCGGCACAGACCACCGATAACGAGCGAGATGAGAACTATACGATGTCATTCTTTTTGGATGACGTGGGAAAGCCCAGGTACTCACTCGAGTGTACTGTAGATAAGAATGAGGTCATGGAGATGAGTGAGCGATTTCAAGAATGGGAGGCATGCGCTCACGCCCCCAGCGTGATAAACTTCAAACATGAGTAAGCATGCATGCCTTCCTCGAGTTTGACACCTGGCACGAACCTCAGCTTATATACTGGTACGCATTGATCCCAGCTATTGAACTAACATAATGTTTAATGAAGATATGAATAAATTAAGGTGCAATAACGTTTAGTGAAGGTGTGAATAAATGAAGATATAATAATGCTTAATGAGGATGTGAATAAATGAAGAAATAAAAATCATTTATGAAGATGTGAATAAATGAAGATATAATAATGTTTAATGAAGATAGATATGAATAAACGAAGATATAATAATGTTTAATGAAGATATGAATGAATGACGATATAATAATGTTTAATGAGGATATGAAAAAGTGAAGATATAATAATGTTTAATGAGGATATGAAAAAGTGAAGGCATAATGATGTTAAATGAGGATGTGAATAACTGATGATGTACCAATGTTTAATGGAGATATGAATAAATTGGACTACGAAATGTCGAGGCTAGCATAAGAGAATGAATGACTCAACGATCGCAAACGGTTTCCATGTTTTACGGTGGCTACTTAATTGCTTGTTGGCACAGCTCAGTAGACATTCTCGCGACGCTAAATGAGAACAACAACTGAGGGAAATGTGAGACATACTTAGGTTGTTGCATGATCATTAGAATTACGTATATAAGGATCAAATTAAGAATATGAGCTTTAGAATCATTTCTAAAATGAGACCAATGAGCACTCAATATGAGAGACAGTTCAGAGACATGTGGCAAATTAAAACGAGAAAACATAGATATGATACCGATAGAATGAAGAGTATGTTAAAATTATACTGATGCCTTGAAGATGCCTTGAGTCATAAATCGTATCCAAAAAGACTTTCCCAAGTAAGCTTTTCAACTGCTTCTAATTTGTATCTTAAGTCAACAATTCGTTGTTCGCATGAACTTCGTCGCCATCGTTTTCAAATATTTTATAGTAGCTTCGTTTAAGAAGTAGTAGCTACCTAGAGGAACTAGTCTAGGTATAGTTGCAGCGTATCTCAATATGTATCTACCAAATGTCCTAATGGGATGACTCATACGTTGAAAAAACCGGCAAAAGGTCATTTAAATTCACAAATGCATTGATACACTTGGTTTTCAATTTTACCCATACGTTTTTGAGAAATTTCAAATGAAATTGGATTTAGCACTAAATGTAGCCTAATGCTGTTAAAACTTACGCCGCCGGTTGTACCGCTACCGTGACGTAAATTATTCGAGGATCAGGTCCAGTTCTCTTCCGAATGACATCGTCAAGGTGACCAATCGTCATGGTGACCAAATGGTGGTGGGATAAAAATAGGTATTACATGAGCGACAAACTTGAGCTTTTTCTACGGTAAAAATCGCCATGCATGCATTCCTTTTAGTTCAGAAATGAATCTAGACATTTGTATCGTCTTCAAGGCCTCTGATTACGCAAAAGTGGCTCTATAGAAGTGCATGGCCTACTCCTCGAAAGTCTTTTTTTTTTGGCATTCAAAAAAAGGCGGCTTCAATGTATCCTACTCAAAGTTAGTATCCTACAAAAGGGTGGCATATAAAACTGGAAACATTTGTTTGAACGTGAAAAATGAAACAGATACGGGAACCGTATGAAAAAAGAAAAAGCGTAATTTTATGAAGTCGAGATGTTAATTCTAATAACGCGTCACCAAAATGTATAAGTGTCAAATTCTAATGTACCTAATGGGATAATGAAGCGAGAGTGCATGTTTTTCCGCTATTATTTTCCTAACATAATATTAATACAGGCCCAGATAGACTATGTCATACATGTTATTTTATTTGATAAATTTGCATGAACCATTCGAAATATATCTTGGAAACTAATGGTGCACTTAAAAGATTTCAACATAACCACTCTTCCAGGCATCGCACACAACTATAAACAATTCAGAGCACTTAATTGCATCAAGACAAAGATATTGCATAACTTGATCTGCTAGAAGGAATTAGTTTCAGATTGTTATGGAAATGCGTCTAGCTTCTGTCCAGTTGACACAAGAAACATTTCACCTTAAATGTACGAATATGGCAGAGGTCCCCCATCTCTTTGGTGCCTCTACGTTCAGCAATGGTTAATGGTACCCAAAAATTAATACCTCTACATAATGATTCAGTTTGTTGCAATTGCTTGCTTGATTATTCGCTTGCTTGCTTGCTTGATTACTCACTTGCTTGCTTGTTTGCTCGACTTTTTGCTTGCTTGATAGTTTGATTACATGTTTTTCACTTGATTGTTCGCTTGCTTGCTTGATTGGTGGCTCGCTTGCTGTCTTGAGTTTTTGCTTGTTTGTTTGCTGGACTTTTTGCTTGCTTGATTACTTTTTTTATCTGTTCCATTTCGTGATTCGTTACCTGTATTACTAAGGCCGAATTTTCAAACTTTTGACGTTGCTGTAGTGTAAAGCGGGCAGCATTAGTTCACCTATCGATTTGGTTAGCTTACGTCCTAGTTTTGCTGGCCTGAATCCTCATGTTTAATTTCTTTTCACATTAAATTTGAGTGCACAGCATTTGGCAGCACTGCAGAGTTGCCCCATACTAACTTTTTGGCGGCAGTAAAAAAAAACAAGTTTGAGCTGCAAAAACAGCACGTTGGGTGGCCAAGTCGACCGGTGAATTTTTACTGCTGGCTGTGCCGCTACAACAGCGAAAAATGTTTGAAAATCCTGCCGCTGAACTCTTTGTAGTGTCCACGAATTACTGTTTTATCAAATCCTATTTATTCCTATTGATTTAAATCTATTGCTGTGCTATCCTAATACAGAAATAGAAGAACTGAGAAAAAAGTTTTCGAATTTAAATTGTTTATTTAAAATCAGTTTCCATAAGTGAAATAAAGTTTTTCATTAAAAACGCTGTTTTTTGACGGCTCTATACACCTAAGAGCGAGTTTTTAATCGCGTAAATACAAGTTTTTGCCTCCAACACATTGTATATTATGGATGCTACTGAGCAGTGCAATCCCTCATTGTGAGGAGCAATTGTTTTTATTAAATTGTTTAAATCACTTTAAGATCAGTCAAATGAAATATCTCTAAGCCGCCACCAGTAGGTATTGATGATTATAGTGCAGCATAATTGAGGCGATGAATTAAAGATCATATTTTTAAACTTTAGATAAAGCACTACGAAAATGATTATTATTAAATAGCAAACGGATGTAGTACTGATAACTTTAACTATAATGGGGGCTCGGAACACATGTAGTAGATGCCTTGTTGTTACAATCTTGCTCCAGAAGGTGGATCGGTTTTTTTAGTCCATAAAGATATTTACGTTTCCGACAATTACCCTTTGATGGCAGCTCTGGGGAACCTTTCAGGTAAACGGACGAGTATTTCTTAATAGAGTGGTTATTTAAAACCAATCAAGTTCGCTCTTGCCAGTTGCGTTTTATCTGTATTGCAACGAACATCCCCAGTCTAACTTTTTCGCCCGTGCATGAGTGTTTTTCGCCGTCCAAGCGATTTGATTACTTGGGTGGCGAAAAACATGCATGCAGGTGGGGGAAAAGTTCGACTGCATGGGTCACTCACAGAAAAATTCCACTTTTTATCCCCATTCACAGTCGAAAACCTTACTACTACATTGGGGTACATTGATGAACAGAGATGTCGCAAAATTCCTCTTCTCGAAGGTGTGCCTCTGGTCGAGTTTCTACGAATAGAAGATGTGATATTTAGGGCCGTTGGCTGAGGAGGTGTTAAGAGCCGCAACCACGTTGCGTGTTGCTGTCTGAGCGCGTGGTACAAGCGTGGGCCCAGGCAGGCTACGCTGCAGTTGTAAAACAAACAAAACAAACATCGGCATCTTAGGATGCTTTATTTCCAATCAAGCCTGATACATATGATCTTGAGCATTGGTTTTTCAAATGTCTTATAACTAACACTATATATAGGACACCATGACGGTTCCCCCGTGAAGCCAGTACCCATTTCCGACACCTGGGTTGAGTGGGGTATTGTGCTTGAGCTCTCCCTTATACCCAACGGGGAAAATCGCCGCGCCAGTGCCGGGATACGAACCCTCGTCTCCAACATGCAAGGCCGATCCCTTAACCACTGTACCACTGCGAGTAAGCCAAATCTTGCCTTCGTCTGTGGCTTGCACCTTTCAGATCACGAGGTGCACGTGGTTTCCAGACAGGCAAGAGTTGTAAGAAGTAGTTGTAAGCCAAATCTTGCCTCGGTCTGTGGCATGACACGAGGTGTACATGGGCCAGAGGAAGCCAAACTTGTCCAGTCACATGGGCTCACAAGACTGGGCTTGCAAGATTGGTTCACTAGTGCATTCTTGTTTGGACTGCTTCGCCATAGCTTTCGTGTTATGTTTGATGATGCTTTCAAGATCCAGTTACATTTATGTTTAGTGTCCTTTGCTTAACACAAACGTTTCTCGCCGACCATCGACAGTAATGCTCTTTGGAGATCACGTGTGGCAGGCGCAGCCTTACTGCAGCAAACATGTGAATGGGTAGTAAAAGCTTGAACTTATTACCAGTAGAAACTCGTAAAAATTATAGTAGTTTAAAGTATAAGATGTCCATGAGATAAGAATTAAACAAATGGTTTGAAGAACACAACTTGGTGAAAATTTCCAAGATATCTATCACTATCGGTAGTTTTAAGTGTGTACTAAATGTTTTGACTTGATTTTCATTCTATTTTCCTCCGAGGCTATTAGAAGAGTTGTAACGATGTCTTGTAATTATAATTGTAATTATAATTCTCATTACATGTATCATCAAATGTAGTTTAAGCAAGATTAGGAGTACATTGCCCTCAATCATTTTTCGACTAGTGACATGGGTATTACAATCCTCGTGCGTGTGTATCATCTAAGTGTATTAACTTTAAGATATTTTAAAAACCAATGATGGTACTTTTGTACCATCTCTATTGGAAATAAACTGTTTTTCTTTCTTTTTTCTTTTTATATCTTGTTGACTGTTAAAATGAGATTCTGTTTGTTCGAGCAAAGCTCTCTGTCGAACTGTACAGTATGGCTCGTAGGCGGACTTCTTGAAAGTAGGATATGCACTTCCAGCTACATTTTCGCTGGTATTCAGGAAGCAGAACTGGTTCTCCCATGTATCTCTTAACAGCTACGGCCACGAATTAGCCTTCGTAACTTCTCATTTATACATGTGAAGTTATTGAAAAAGTGGGCTTGAGATGCGTTGAAATATGGTCAAACGCAAGTATGCTCCTAAAAGATTTAAAGGTTAGTCACCGTTTAGTGCTCGCTGTGGTACAGTGGTGAAGGGATCGGCCTTGCATGTTGGAGGCCCGGGTTCGTATCCCGGCACTGGCGCGGCGATTTTCCCCGTTGGGTATAAGGGAGAGCTCAAGCACAATACCCCACTCAACCCAGGTGTCTGAAATGGGTACCGGCTTCACGGGGGAACCGTCATGGTGTCCTATATATAGTGTTAGTTATAAGACATTTGAAAAACCAATGCTTAAGATCATATGTATCAGGCTTGATTGGAAATAAAGCATCCAAAGATGCCGATGTTTGTTTTAGTGTAGGAACTTCAAGGTTCTGTTAGATCCGCGCAGAAATAATCGTGCGGTTTGTTTCAGATTTTTCTGTCGTTATTTTGCGCTCATATGATTTACTTTAAATTTTATTTTCACTGCAACAAATTACACACCTTGACCAATAATTTAAACGTCGACTCAATACAAATAAATCTAAATTGTAATCAAAAGTGAGCAGAAAAGAAAGACCTCAAAGCATTTTTCAACAAGGAAAATTTGCATTTTAATGCATGCCTTTGTTTTGACACAGTACAACGTCCCTGAGACAATGTTTCAACATGAAATTTAAAATTTTGTGTATGATTCGGTGAGAGAAATTCCCCTTTTCTTCTTGTATAATTACATATACTTAATCATCAGAGGAGAAATTTTATCATTTGTTAGCTTTCTGGGGACAAATGGGATAAAATCGGATTCGTGAAAACCGGTGAAATGACTCTAAGTTACCAAAATAGTACTTGTCGCTTTTTAATATTCGAAATAAATAACATCAAGTTACTTTCTTTCGCTATAGTTGATCTGAAACGCTTGAATGCATAGATGAATAATAATAACAATTCCATGACCCTGCGTGTCATGGGACTTTTAAATTGACACCTAACTCTAGACTTTCTATTGTAAAATAAACCATAAAAAATTGAACGTATTACTTCTATGATCATGTGTTTTGTTTAAATCTCGCTCGAAGATCATTGAATTCTATTCATTTTGAAGTCCTGCGTTCGGGACACCAATATTTCTCAAGATCCCTTCATAGAAAGTATCTGGGGCGACAGAAGACACACCATACACGTTCAAGTTCATACACCGTAATCTTATCGATCAAATTGTTTCATTAGCTCCCCTATCGTCCGATTGCACCACCCCGCTCAAGAATGAATGGATGCAGCCCGATTGCGAGAGTACTCCACTTGAATTATATATAGAACGAGTTACGCGTTATCTCTGGCCTGCAAAGTACTTGTGGAAAAGCGCCGGTCGTTGGAGTGGTGCAACTTCCTCAAGAGACGTCGTGCGGCCGCGAACTTGTTCCGCCAGGGGCAAAAACTGCCGCCATTCGCTAGAAAATAACTGTCAGCGAGTGAAACCGAATTTCTGTGCTTTGAAATGTGCACTTTGAATTGCGAATAGTTAGAAACTTGTTTGATGTCGAGGGAATATTTTAAAATGAAATGCAAGGGTTGAAA
>JACJUY010000812.1:144405-172213 GCA_014220935.1 Platorchestia sp. MABIK
TTTCAACCCTTGCATTTCATTTTAAAATATTCCCTCGACATCAAACAAGTTTCTAACTATTCGCAATTCAAAGTGCACATTTCAAAGCACAGAAATTCGGTTTCACTCGCTGACAGTTATTTTCTAGCGAATGACGGCAGTTTTTGCCCCTGGCGGAACAAGTTCGCGGCCGCACGACGTCTCTTGAGGACTCCAACGACCGGCGCTTTTCCACAAGTACTTTGCAGGCCAGAGATAACGTGTAACTCGTTCTATATATAATTCAAGTGGAGTACTCTCGCAATCGGGCAGCATCCATTCATTCTTGAGCGGGGTGGTGCAATCGGACGATAGGGGAGCTAATGAAACAATTTGATCGATAAGATTACGGTGTATGAACTTGAACGTGTATAGTGTGTCTTCTGTCGCCCTAGATACTTTCTATGAAGGGATCTTGAGAAATATTGGTGTCCCGAACGCAAGACTTCAAAATGAATAGAATTCAATGATCTTCGAGCGAGATTTGAACAAAACACATGACCATAGTAGTAATACGTTCAATTTTTTGTGGTTTATTTGACAACAGATTAGATTAGTCGTTAGTTTTAGCCTCCCTAAACGCAGCAACAAATTCGACACAAAGAGAGGAAAGAGGAAGGCACCATTTAGTATGGAGTTAAGGAAACGCGGAATCTACGCAGAAAGGGCATAGAAACAGTAAGTTTTGAAAGAAGATTTTGAAACAAGACCAAAGTTGAAGAAGAAAGTAGTAGGTGCTGGAAAACAGGACAGCAGTGAACCGAAAAAAGATGGTCCTTAAAATAACAAAAACATTTTATTTCAACAAAAAAGGCCTACCTAACTCTCAGCTCGGGCCCTCACATTGTCCCCCTGGGAGCGCTAGTTCCCATAGATACAATAATTGTATCCCCCTGAGGGGTTTACAACAGAAAGTCTAAAGTTACGTGTCAATTTAAAAATCCCATGACACGCAGGGTCATGAAATCATTATTATTATTTATCTATTCATTCAAGCGTTTCAGGCCAGCTATAGCGAAAGGAAAGTAACTTAATGTCATTTTATTTCGAATATTAATACAGCGACACGTAATGTCATTTCCTCAATTTTAACGAATGCCTGTTTTATCACATTTGTCCCTAGAATACTAACAAATAATGAAATATCGTCACCGATAATTAAATATATGTGATCAGACAAGAAAAAAAGGGAAGTTCCTATCCCGAATCCCAAGCAAAATCTCAAATTTAATGCTGAACTTTCTCTAAGGAACGTTGCGTTATGTTGAAAACAAAGGCATGCAATCAAATGGAAATTTTCCTTCTTAAAATATTTGCTTTGACGTCTTTCTTTCGCACTCGCTTTTGATGATGATTTCGATTTATTTGTATTGATTCGACATTTTACCTCTTGGCTAGGAAGTTCTTAATTGTAGGAATGTAAAGAAGAGTTAGAATAAATCACGGTAAAAATTTGAACAGAAAAACCAGAAACAAGTTGCACAAAATGTTTCTGCGTGTTTCTAACCAAACCTTAAAGTTATTCTCTAAATACTTTAGGAGTAACATTGCGTTTGACCATATTTCAACGCATCTCAAGCCCACTTCTTCATAAACTTCACTCGTAAAAATGAGAAATTACAAAGGCAAATTCATGACCATAGCTGTAGAGAGATACATGGGAGAACCAGAGTCCTGCTTCCTGAATACCAGCGAAAATATAACTGAATGTAATGCTAGTTTCAAAACGTCGGTCTAAGAGCTATAATTTACAGTTCGAACTCGAGCTTTGCTCGAACAAACAGAATAACATTTTAACAGTCAACAAGATATGAAACCAAATTGTGTTCTTCAAACCATTTGTTTTATTCTCATCTCATGGACATCATCAAAAGCTTTATACATTTTACTGCTATAATTTTGCACGTTTTTACTGCCTATAAGTTTGAGTTTTTACCATCCATCCATGTGCTTGCTGCAGTGAGGCTGTGATTGCCTGTCACACGTGATTTCCGAAGACAATGGGTGTCGATGGTCGGCAAGAAAAGTTTTGCTCGAATAAAGAGCACTAAACATGAATAAAATTGCATCTTGAGAGCATCACTAAACAAGACACGAATGCTATGGCGGACCAGTCTATAGACATGAATGCACTGGAGGACCAATCTTGTGCGCCCATTCTTGCGAGCCCGTCTTGTGAGTCCAATCTTGTGAGCCCATGTGACTGGACAAGTTTGGCTTCCTCCGGCCCATGTACACCTCATGGCAAGCCTCAGACCGAGGCAAGATTTGGCTTACAACTGCATCGCACAACCCTTGCCTGCCTGGAGACCACGTGCACCTCATGATCTGAAAGGTACAAGCCACAGACCAAGGCAAGATTTGACTTACAAATGCATCGTAACCTGCCTGGACCCACGCCAGTGCCATGCGCTCTGACAGCAACACGCGGCGTGGTTGAGGCCCGTAACACCTCCTCAGCCAACTTCTTCAGCCAACTGCCCTAAATATCACTTCTTCTATTCGTAGAAACTCGACCAGAGACACACCTTAGAGAAGAGGAATTTTGCGGCGTCTCTGTTCATCAATGTACCCCAATGTAGCAGTGAGTTTTGCTGGTTTTAAATGGCCTCTCTGTTAAAAAAATTCCAGTCCGTTCACCTGAAAGATTATCCAGAAACGCCATCGAAGGGTAATTCTCGGAATTGGAAATATCTGTTCGCAAAAAAAAACTGATCCACCGTCTGGAGTAAGATTGCTATCGCAAGGCATCTATGATACCACATGTGTTCCGAGCCCCCCATTAGTTAAAGATATCAGTACTACATTCGTTTTCTATAGTGTTAATCTCTTTTTCTTGGTGTTTTATCTAAAGTTTACAAATATGATCTTTAATTCATCGCCTCAGTTATGCTGCACTATTATCATCAATCCCTATTGGTGGCGGCTCAGAGATATTTCATTCAACTGATCTTAAAGTGATTTAAACAATTTAAGAAAAACAATTGCTCCTCACAATGAGGGATTGCACTGCTCAATAGCATCCATACAATGTGTTGGAGGCAGAAACATGTATTTACGAGATTAAAAACTCACTCTTAGGTGTATAGAAACCGTCAAAAAACAGCGTTTTTTGAATTAAACGCTTTATTTCACTAATGAAAACTGTTTTCAAATAAAAAATTTAAAATTGAAATACCAATCTTTTTCTGATTCTCTATTTCTGTATTAAGATAATAAATGTAAATCAATGGAAATGAATTACGTTTTGAAAAAACAATAATTTGTAGACACTATTTAGAGTTCAGCTGCATGATTTTCACATATTTTTCGCTCCTGTAGCGGTGCAGCAGCAGGAAAAATTCCCCTCTCGACTTGGGTACCCTACGCGCGATTTTTGCTCTTCAAACTTGTTGGTTTTTCTTGGCTGCTGTCAAAAAGATAGCATACGGCAACCGTGCAGCGCTGCCAGATGCTGTGCACTCAATTTTTGTTTGAAAAAATGAAACATGACGATTCTGGAGAGCAAAACTAGCACGGATGCTAGCCAAGTCCTCAGGTGAGGTAACACTTGCCTGCTATTTCACTAAAACAACGTAAAATACTTGAAAATTTGGTCTTAGAAATTTTATTAACGAGGCAGGAAATGGAACGGAGAACCAAGCAATCAAGTAACCAAAAAAGTCGAGCAAACAAGCAAGCAAAAACTCAAGACAGCAAGCAGGCAAGCGAACAATCAAGCGAGCAAACATGTAATCAAACAATCAGGCAAGCAATTGATCGATTGAATAATTATTGGGCACCATTAACTATTGCTAAACGTAGAGGCACCAAAGAGATGGAGGACCTCTGCCATATTCGTACATTTAAGGTGAAATGTTTCTTCTGGTCAACTCGGGCAGAAGCTAGATGCATTTCCATAACAATGTGAAACTAATTCTTTCTAGCAGATTAGGTTATGCAATATCTTTGTTTTGATGCAAGTGCTCTGAATTGTTTATAGTTGTGTATGATGCTTGAAAAAGTGGTTATATAGAAATCTTTTAAGTGAACTACTAGTTCCCAAGATACATTTCGAATGGTATATGAAAATTTATCAAATAAAATAACATGTTAGGTTTTACAAACATTTACCATCAAAGGCATTGGTGAGATTGAAATCAAAGCATAGTTAAGTATCCGCAAAAGAGTTGCAACACAAGACCATGGAACTCGCGAAGCCCAGCACACAAAGAACGAAAACTTAATTCGCTGTTTGAGTTCAATCAATCATTCTATCTTCCGCAAAATAATTATTCTTTCGAATTCGATGGCTACGGAATGATGGCTCACTGCGGGATTTGTTTTTCTAACAATCGCCGACTGCATCGTGCTCTCTTTCGCTAAACTGTTACCTATAAATAAATTTTCATTATGAATAAATGTTGTGCACATAAATTCTCATTATCATAAGATTGGCTGAAATATTGCCCTGGATACAGAAACGAGCTCCTTTATCGTCGAGAAGCAGTTGATGATCAGAAGGCACAGTCATGTCGAGAAGTGTGTTAGCGAAATCACCTCGGGAAAACCCAAGCAACAAGAATTCATATACTAATCACAAGGCCCAGACAAGATACTATACACAATTCCATGAGAGAGAAACAGGCATTCAAGATGCAGCCTGGAAGGAGAAGTGGCTTGCATTTTTCATCATTCATAGAATTTATTCGAGATTATTGGTGAAGAGAGAGCGTTGAGGGATGAACTCGAACATTTTCAATTGTTCATCACATTAATCAAAGATTCTTGACTAAGATAGAGCTAAAGGAGGACCATAAAAACGAACTCGGGTGTACATTTCGAACCATTCTTTAAATTAATCAAAGATTCTTGGCTAAGACAGCGCTGAAAAATGAACGGAAAGCGAACTTTGGTGTGCATTGTCAATCATTCATTAAACAAATCAAAGGTCATAAAGTAAATATATCATTAAATTTTTCATATTAAATGAATCAAATGAAAAAATAAATAAATTATTAAATTTATCATATTAAATAAATTTAATCATTAAATAAATAAATCACCATTAAACTGGGAATGCCTCCGACATGTCCCAGAGATGACATTGGCAGCACGCGTCCTCTCCAGTTTGTTTCAGAATTGCATCACTCTCGAGACTCGGACCTTCACCTCAACGCCTCACACGGCCGCAGGTGAAACGGTCCCATGCACCGCTTATGACTTGCATGAAAGAACTTTCGTCTGACGCAACATGGCGTCAGCATCAGACGGGCTAGTTTTATGAAGGCTTTCTTGTCTCGCGCCGCACCGATACGATCTATATAGCAGAGAAACCCTCCTCGTAGACAAGGAGGTACCCGCGTCAATTTTTCGCTGAATAACTTCGCACAGAAAACCCTCTCTTGTTCCGTCAGTGTTAGTGCGACTCAAGACGTTCTTTTGGTGTCAAATAAAGCTCAATTAATGTGTTATTAGCTGCATTTTTGGTCTACAAACTCACTCGGAGATTAGCTCAAAATGAGACCGTGCGATAGTTGCGAACTCAAACTATAGTCGATGCTCGAAGTAATCTGTCGGAAAAGATCGGCTTACAATATATAGCTTAAATAGCCCTCGCATTTCTCAGCAAATAGTACTCTCAAAATTTCACTAATATCTGCTGGCATGCGCAAAACGGGATTTGATGCAGTCTTCAAATTGACTACAATACCTGACTTTACCAAACGGAGACTAAATTGCTAATTCTTCGCCTTAAACTATGGGAAGGAATTCATTTTTCTTCGGCATAAAGAGACAGCATCACCAAACAAACATCGTCATCTAAGGATGCTTTATTTCTAATTCAAACCTGATACACATCACCTTGTACATTGGTTTTTCAAATGCCTTATAACTAACCAACATGAATAACATAATGCAATTTTTTATTTTGAGCTCTTCAAACCGCTTTGTCGGCGCTGGCAATCATGCTTCAAGCTAGTTTTCTAAAACGCGCATTTTAATTCTGTGTCTTCATCGTGTTTAAAAGATTTTGTAACATCCACGCGCCACGCCAAAATATAACTAATAAAAAATGTACTCAATTTTGGAAGGTAGATTATATATAATTGATAACTCGTGTATGTGTCCTACTTTCTTGGGTTGCTTTTTTTAATTTTGCGCTGATTTCGTCCCACTCGATGGGAGTGGACGTTGTTCCTGTTAGTCTGCTGGTGCCTCAGCCGGCATCTGAACTTTTGTGGCAAGCAACAAACCTACAGACTTCACACTTACAGAACAAGCTTTGGGACTTAAGGAGCTAGATGAGACGGGTAAACACTCCCACATAAGGCTCATCTAGCTAGAGAGTCGACAATGTAGAACAAAGTTCTCATTTAGTCAACAATTCAAGTTAAATAAGAGTCAACAATGTAAATTTCGAAGGTGATATGCTCAGTTCTGCTAATTTTGAAGCTGAAGGGAAGCTGCGTCACAAACAGATATTTTCCTTTTAATAATGAGGAATTTAATGAATTTTGAAGCTCCACCACACCTAAGAAAGACATCTTCATCCTCTAAAATTAAAAAAATTAGGGACATGCCCACACCAAAACTGGAAACATGATAAATTTCATCCCACACAATTCAGAAGCTGAGAAACTCGCATACATATTAAGTTCATTTCCTTCTATATTTCCATAAAGGAAAGGTAATATAATACATAACATTTTAATACTTTTAGAAAATACTTTTACCTACACAATACTTTAACACAAATTCTAAAGAGAAGTTTTTAACCGCAGAAAATTTCTCTATTTTTATATAGGACACATTTCTGACCAAACACCTTTTTGAGCAACATAAATTTTACAATTAAATGCTATGAAAAAGCTGATGAGCTTTTTGAGCTTCATGTCGAGACAATTTAAACCATGATATGTGCTGTCTCACGTGACGTAGTATTGCGAGATTGTTTTTTCTGGTCGAAAAACTTAACTTTCGGTATTTTTCAAATATAATTTGTCAATAAAGACAACTCCTGCAGCATCTGGGAGCTCAGCCAGATGCCAAAAATTGAGTCGTTTTCACGGTCAAAAATTGACTGAAACATACAAAGTATAAAAACTTGAGCCAATAGAAGGTCAATCTAAAAACCCTGAATTCAGCTACCTCCTCTAAATGAAACAATTCTTAACATGGTACGTACGTCACTACAGAGGTTGAGTTCAGTTTCATGGGATCACCGCATTATAAGGGCCGCTATAAATGGAAGACTTGTATCGCATGTTCTCGGTACTCAAGGCCAGAAATAGAAACGAAACAAATGTCCACGAAACAATCCCAAGCGCTGAACAGCGCATCGTTCAGTTTTAAATTAAGCGGGTGATTTACTGGACTTGAAGAATGAGGAAGGAATACCCATGGAAGCTTCTATTCATACCATCACGACAAGGAAGGAAGTGAAGTGCCCACGAAAGATTTTGTTGATATCGTCAGGATAGAATATATCTGCTAAACTACATTCAGAAAAACCTAAATTAGGAATATTTTTAGGCGAGTATAATCGTGGCAGATTAGTCATGACAGACAAAAAGAGAGGAAATTCTAATTCAGTAAATTCCAGAAATACACTTGTCAAGAGCCTTTTGTGCATTTCCCGGAACTGATTTCAATGAAAACAGCGAATAAATGATAAACTGCTCTTATCGAACATTCAATCATGAGTCTCTTTATTATGTATTTCGGCAAAAAATATTTATACATATATATTTTAGAAATGATTATTATATATTTCGGGTGAAGCATACGATACAACTTTTCAATTTCGATTTACCATCCAGCTTTACAAGTAATTATTGAACCAAGTTGAATAAAGCGAAGTAGAATAACGACATGCATGCAAGAGTAGGTTAGCATTATTTAATGCGAGAATGTAAGTTGGGCAAGTGTTTATCCTGCCGTATAAGAAACATGTTAAAAATTAGTTCCTACAATAAGTTCGTTTGGCGTACTGTGAATATCGCGCTTGCTGTTAAAATTTTCAAAATTTATATTTGTTCGAACAAATGCTCGTGGAGATTATTTCAGCTACTGTGATTCTAACTCGTAGTGTGAAGGAAGGAAATGTTATGCATTGAGCTGGTGTGTGCATTCTGCCTCAGCTTATCACTTGCATCTGGAAGTGGGCAGGGAAGGTTTGCGTGTCTGGCAAAACATCCGAGGCATGAATGAGCTGGTGAGCATCACTACTATCTGTGCGCTGTGTCTGGTCAACTCCCACGGCTCCAGTCAACTTCCAACAACCACATGAACACAAGAAAAAATTACAAAAGAAAAACGGTAGTTGTTCATCAAATTTGGCGCGAATGATACGATACGATTAGTTTTGAAAAAACGTATTTCCACAAAATTTGGTGCGTATAATGTGGAGCAAAGATTTGTTTTGAAAATGTTTGTACATCAAAATATGACGTGTTTGAAAAAAGCCGACGATTGTTTTGAAAATTTCTTTCCGCTTAATTTGACTTGTTTAATACGAAACGATTGTTTCAAAAATGCTTCAATATAGGAAATGTTTAGTTAGTAGTGTCCCAGCCATGTATCTCAGACACTCAGACTTACGACGCTGAAATCAACACAAACTTGAATTTAAAATTTAACACTTTGTCGTGAAGTGATACTGAGACGAAAAGTAGAACGCATAGACTGGCTTTCGAATCGACAGACTTAAAAATTTTTGGACAGACCTTAAAAATTTACCGAGTAGTTCAAATTCTCTCAGCCAAGGATCTCCTCGAACACCCATGCAAATAAAACATTTTACATCTCTATCTTATGCGAATCGTTTACGAAAAACAAGTTACAACTAAACAAATAGAATAAAATGAACCATCTGTCTGGCGAACTTGTACGTGGAATTCGTGCAGTATTTTGAGGAAGAGAGCAAACAATAAGCGATCTGTGTTACCTGAACTGCCATTGGCCAGCACCGCCTCAGGTGCCAGGGACTCGTGGGAGTGCAGGTCACCGAGCCTATATAAAGGCGGGTCGGCGACTCTCCTCAACAGTTCTGTTAGCGAGCGCTGCAGCGCAACATGCCCGGTGCTCCGAGAACAACATCCCCTGTGTCGTCCCTTTACCTTACGACGTCCGAGTAAAAGTTGATTAGCGAATGTCACTTGAAACGTAAAGTTTCTCGAGATAATAATAGCAGGGACAATTAACGATAAGGATTGAGAGGTGCCATTTTAGCCCGTTAATAACAATACAAGTGTTTGTAACAATACAAGTGTCCGTGAAGAGCAGTGTTGGGACCTCGCGTAATGCCTGAAGTGTTGATAGCATTCGTGACGCTGTCGTGCCTCGTGCTACGAAGCCTGGACGCGACGCCGGCGGTGGAAGATGTGGTCACGCCAGACCGGGTTCGTTCTGTGTTGAAGGCGCTCCTGGCGCTCAACGATGGTGAACTTGAATCGCTCATGACCGGCGAGGATCCAAAATCGGTGGCACACAGAATAACCCCTGAGACTGAGCTATTCTTGGAAGGCGCCCACAGAAAGCTCAAGAAGTTGAGGAAATCTTTGCCTGCCTTGGAGAGCATCCCTGGCGACATGGGCATAGCGCGCAGAAGGAAGTCGAAGCGCAGGAGCAAGCAGCACCGGAGTGCGGATAGCCTGCTCGGCGCCATATCTCAGCTCGCTGAACACGTCCAAAGCAAAAACAGACACAACGTGGATGATGCGCCTGATAATTTTGCACTCGACTCCAGAAACGCAGAAAAGAAGTCCATAAATGAGAATAAACTTTATCTCAATCAGCACCATGATAAGTGCAAGTACCATGGTTTCCATCCGGAGTTCTGGTTCAGGCCTCGAGGTGAGTGCAAATATACAAATGAAAATGTACAAGTAAAATATATAAATAAAACTATATAAGTAAAAATAAGTAAGTAAAAATATACAATATATAAGTAAAAACATTTGAGTAAAAATATATCAGATAAAATATAATATCCAAAAACGTTCTGACTAAATAACTAAAAAAATTCGCGTAATCCCATAGCACTTTATTAGAATGTGAACATAATTTAACAAAGAACTATTCGCGAAGTTAGGTGTTTACTTGTACTCGCTATATAAGTATGCTTAGAATGATGAGAGCGTCACTACAGTGGAATGCTGTTAGCTGACTAGAGTAAGCCCAAATCATCGCACCGTGCACTCGTGCGCACATAATTGTGTGCTACTCTTCATACAAACACAATTCAATCGTTAAAACAAATCTGAATCAATGATCATCATTTTAATTGCAAATTCGAGGTGCAAAATCCGTTTTAAAATTTAATTTTAAAAATTTGTTTGAAAATAAAATTCAAACTCAACTTGAAAGGTTTCTCAAAAGGGTTTCTTTAAACATTCAATTGTATAGTGCTGTATTACACAACACCGTTCAATTGTATAGTGCAGCATCACACAACGCACTACCATTGAACTGTACAGTGCAGTATTATACAATGCAAAAATTGCCGCGTAAAATAATGCATGAATAATGACGTCGATGGAGTAACCCCCTTAGTTCGTCATGATCCTTAAAGAAAAAAAAGTTGTCAGACTTGACGACTGTCTTTATTTATTTGAATAATTTCATTTCGAGCCTTGAGCGTGTGTAACGTTGAGTGCTCATTTAGAACATTTAAAAATAATTTCAAAGGGTAATTATATTCCTAAGTAATACTACTATACGAAAAACTGAGACATATTCCAAACAGGTAAGGATATTTCAAATATTCTTAGTGATTTTAGCATTTGTAATATTCTTCTACAATATTCCTATATTTTCCTAATATTTCTAATATTTCTACTAATTTACTACACTAGACATGTTTGCATACTCTTCCTTTTAAGTTCGTGTCCCACAGAACAGTTATAATAATCAAGTAGATCAAAGGGTAAGACAACCATTTTTAATTTTGCGTTCGTATTCGTTGTTCATATTAAGGTCAGTCATGAATACGCGATAAATAAATCTTTTTAATTTTGCGTTCGTATTCGTTGTTCATATTAAGGTCAGTCATGAATACGCGATGAATAAATCATTACTAAGATGCAGATGTACAAATCACTTTACGGTATCGCACATATTTCCCATGAGAAATGCACGTTTTTTCAAGACAATCGAAGCTAGACAGACTCCTCTCAGTCAGTCATCTTGTGTAGATAAGATTCATGTTCGGCGGAACTCTATTATCAGTTTCACCTTTGCAGACGATAAAAAAAAACTACGTAAACTGCGTCTAGAAAAGCTCAGTGAAGTGTAAAAGACCACGCAATTATTATCACTCCCATTAATTTCTAACAATAAGGTCATACATGTCTTGGAATTGTCACCCATACACCTCAGCTGGTGTGCGTCGGCTATGAATGAGGAGCGAGCGAACAACAGAATGAGCGGAACAAGGCTCGAGAGAATTATAAAAGGAAACGTTCGCTTGCTTTTGCTGACCGCAAATGAAGGGGCGCTTGCAGCAGCAATTACATGCGTCAAAAATAGATTATCACGATCTTTAGATATTCTTATAGAGTGTCTACGGCAAGTGCACAGCCTTATTTCCAGATATCCTCATACGGTGTCTGCAGCAGCTATACGGCATTATTTCTGAGGATCCTTACAAAGTATCTGCAGGTGCTGTACGGCATTACATCTAGGTATCTTTATGAAGTCTCATCGATAGCTTTACAGCATTATTCGGTCTCTTCATGAAATATCATCGGCAGCTGTATGGCATTAAATCTAGGTATCTTTATGAAGTCTTATCGACAGCTTTACAGCATTATTCGATATTTTCACGAAATATCATCGGCAGCTGTGTGACATTATCTTTACGAAATATCATCGGCAGCTATATGGCATTATATCTAGGTATCTTTATGAAGTCTCATCGGCAGCTGCACGGCATTATAATGCATGCTCAAACCTGCTCACAGAGCACACACGAGCACGTGAGCTGCACAGCACGTGAGCAGCACGAGCAGAGCGTGCTTGATGTGGCATCAAGAACTCGTTCAGCGCAGAGCTGTTTGCAAGTTCTGGATGGCAGAGATAACAATATTTCGATAATATTAATTGGACAATCATAAAATGTCCTAAATTTAGCCAGATTTATTTTATAAAAGGCGAAATTTTGGCGAGATAAAGGCTAATATGGCATCTCTGGTGCAGCATGTGAACGGCTATAGCTCGCATATCACGCTCAATTAAGTAGCAGTAATAACATGGGTTTGCTAGCGCTTCTGTTATTCGAACTGTATCGCACCGAAGGTGACATAATTTTATCAGTATCATGCTTTTCCAATTTACCACGTAAGATGACAACGCTCAAGACAACAGCTTGTGCAATACGTTGAGGTGATCGGGCGCCACACAGCACACAAACGACAGCAGACCCGTCTCTCGATAACCACGAACTATATCAGACCAGCCTCTCGATAACGAAAAAATGTAGACAGAGATAAGGGAAATGTTTACGCGCGTGTTATTCGTCACCTCAAAACCAGACAGAGCTTAATGGGCAACGTCACATCGTCGATCAAAGTCTGGCATCAACTATCACTCTGAAACACACCCCTAAATAGACCTTGAAGATAGGTTGACGTGTTAAAAATACGTTAATTTTAAACATAATGGTTTGCTGGTACTAGTCACTATGTGTAAAAAAAACGAGGTAACGCAATGACGCCAACTACAGGATCACATATCGTGAAAAGCTCAGCATTAGGATGCCAAATTATCTATTGATACTCCATCTAATCGTACTTAAATACACAAAATCCCAAAAGTTAATTTTTCAAACTTGTTACAAATTAATGTGCATGAACAACAGACGTACTCGCACACTGCGCAAAGTCATTACACCCTAAGTAGCTCAAAGCGTTAAATGCAATTCAGTTATTACTCAGGCTAATGAAAATTAGTATGCAGGAACTACGTACGAGTGAACACATTGCGCGCAGTCAACACAGAAATATGTAACATGAAACTAAGGTCTTTTATATACGAAACTGGATGATCACGACGAATAATTATTTTCATGTTAAGCGACGAAGTGACACATGAAAATAATTACGAGAATTTTCTCAAACAAACCTGTACAATAAAACAGAATAAACATTGGTCTCGTTCTGAATACTCCTCTTCGAGAATTCATCATAAGATTTGAAAATTTTCTTCCGGCAACGCTGACGAGACGAGCTTCGTCACGCCGGTTATCAGGAGACGATATCGACCTTTTGAGGTCCGCTTTCAGAAATAGTTTTATTGTTCAATATTTTTTCGCTAAATTGGCTTTCTAATGTGTTCTTTGAAGTTCACTGCCGGGTGGCAGTTCATTCCTCATCCTGATATTGGTGACTACGTGATGCCAGGGCCAGATGATGGTGGTTGTAATAACATTTGTATGAGTACAAAAATGCTAACGTTAAGAAAGAAAGGAAAACAGTTCACCATCACATAAGTTGATACATGATATGTATTACAGCAAAAAAATCGATTTTAAGGATATCTTAACATAAATATCCGTAATTGATGGCGAGTCCTCAAAATTGAAGGGATTTAGTGAACAAAAAAATCAATTTTACGGATTTCTAAACATAAATATCATTACTTGATGGCGAGTCCTCAAAATTGAAGGGATTTAGTGAACAAAAAATCAATTTTACGGATTTCTAAACATAAATATCATTACTTGATGGCGAGTCCTCAAAATTGAAGGGATTTAGTGAACAAAAAATCAATTTTACGGATTTCTAAACATAAATATCATTAATTGATGGCGAGTCCTCAAAATTGAAGGGATTTAGTAAACAAAAAAATCGATTTTACGGATTGCTAAACATAAATATCATTATTTGATAGAGAATCCATAAAATTGAAGGGATTTAATAAATCTCCCGAGTAGCCGAGGTCATACAAAACGGGTCGTTATCAAAGAATTTGCCAGGGCTAGGGCACCTCTAACGACCTGCATCCTGATCATCCCTCTCGAGTGAAGCGTGATAGTAACGGGTCCACTTTCTGATAACTTATCGCTATCATCACGATGTCAATGGAGAAATTACGGTGCCACCCTTACGTTGTTTCTTCGATAGTCACGGTTTTCCCCATTGATTTTTACGCAGGAGGCTGCAAGTCATAAAGCTCGTTCTTCGTGATCATCCTTCCATGTTGTAATGCACCCATTAGTTGCTGGTAGCAACGAATTGTGCTATTTTCTCTATCCAATTTTTACATTTTTACAGCTTTGTCTCATTGATGAGATGAAGAGGTGAATCGTTGTATCAATAGGTGGAACAGTTGTAAAGTAACATAAATTTCAAAACGCGCACAATGAACTCCCTAATTAATTTCAGCTCAAGAAATAAATTTCGAATTCCGATGCTCAGACGATGAAATTCTGACAATCAAGCTCCTGATATTTGTCCACAAAAAACTAACTTTTAACTTTTTTAAATACTATGATTTATGCATTATATTTGTGCACTGTGGTCGTACCTTCATTAAAAAAAAATTTTCGATTCATGTAAATCTTAAAATTCAAGTGCAATCATAAAGACATGCTTGCGTATATTTATTTAAAGCAAAACGAGCGAATCAAGACGTGCATGCCTTCATGGCTGCATTATTTGGTGGCCAAGGCAAAGGCGGGTGCCGACGTCACAGTGTTTTTCAGTTTGACTTGCACTCCACGAGCGGCGATTCTTTTTAAAAAGTATGGAACTTCGTTGAATCTATATTTCTGAAGCCTTCACCTGGAGTAACAACCGATGATTACAAGAACTAAGGAAATTTTTCAACAACACTAACGCAAAACTAGTAACCTGGACAAAATATCATTGTAAAATTAAATATTTTCCGACCAAATCATTGCCAAACTAGTAACCTGGTCAAAAAAATCAATGCAAAATCAAATACTTTTCAACCGAACCAACATTAAACTAATAACCTGATTAAAATATTTACGTGAACTAAAATACTTTTCAACAAAACAATGCAAAACTAGTTACCCTTTTTAAAATATTAACATAAAATTTAATCCTTTTCAACAATACAAGCGCAAAACCAACAACCTGCTTCACAACACCAGTAACAAGAGGCACTGCACGCGAGGGATAATTTGCGCGATTCTTTGCCCAGAAGCTAACACTTTCACCTCAACGTGCAACGGTGGCTAAGGTGGCTACGGAGGAGATTTTCATAATGCTCCTGACCGACTATAGTAGTCACAAACTGATATTCCATGAATACTCAATTAAAATTAAATGAAGGCATAGTCCAGTTAATGTTTGCTATTTTCAAAATTACTTGCTTCAGTGGACTTCCAATTTGAGTTGAATATTGAACTTCAATTTAAACGGTCAAAGTGTTAAGAGATTTCCGGCTGAAAATCCGAAAAATGATCGATTTTTGATTTTTTATCCCTGCGTATAGAGAATTTTCTCCCGAATTTAACAGATAATCCGAAAAATTATTGATGTTCGGTTTTTTATTCCATCTTATAGAGAATTTTCCCACGAATCTAACGATATCATTTGCTTAAGACGTGAGTACAAGGAGCAGAGGCACAACACAGGGAAAGTTAGGACGTCACCTCCCGAGGCAGGCCATAACCCGACCTTTATTTCGCTGAAATGATCCTTCTTTTCTGACAACCGTGGCAATAAAATCTTAAAAATAGCGATCGGTCTCACCCGCGTGACAGAAATAATCACACCCGTCTCAGAAACGAATCTTCGAAATAGTGCGTTGTTTTAAAGCCTACTCTAGGCACTGGATAATTTAACTTCAAAGTGAAATTTCAAGGTATTGAGTATGAATTTGCCTCGTTCGTGCTACAAAATAAAAATCTTAATTTACTACACGTCAAAAATACATTGACGTAAGGGAAGTGTGCGCCAGCCTTTTATTAAATTCCTGTCTGTTGGCACTTAATATGTTCATCAAATCCCGGTCTCTTTACATTTTAACATCCTAAGTAAATCCCGGTCTGTTTACATTTTAACATCCTAAGTAAATCCCAGTCTGTTTTCACTTTTTGGAGTTTGTTAAAGCCCAGTATTTTAACACATGTTCAACAAGTTCTAGTTTGTTAATACTTTAAAATGCTGTACATATTGGTATGTTTGCATTCAAAAATAGTGGAACTACGGGCAGATTCTACGTCTATGCATTAATTAAACAGGCAAATATAACGCATGCACAATATTGTTATTATTTAACATGATTAATACGTACGATCTTGACGTTAGCTTGAACCCAAAGTTATTTTTTTATATCGGTAAATGAAAAGTGAAACTGCGATTTATATTATAAAAGTAGTGCAGATATGAGTGAGTATCACCAAAGTTCACCGCTGAACAGCGCTTTAGCAAGCACAGGCTCGACAAGACCAAAAATTTGAATGCAGTTCAAAACCAAGAACAAAAAGTCTTCCTCATTGTAAAAATGTTGTTTAGCGAATGCGAATCACCCGACAAAGTTTTCCCCTCATTAAGCCGAGATCCTTCAAGAAGATTCTGGCGAACGAAATAATGAAAAAACTCTTTTTTAAACATTGTCCGTCTAATCAGCGTGAGCAGAAGCCACGTTCTGATGAGGAGGAGTAATTTTTTTCCGGAATTCTCCAGAAAGGGAGGTGCTGAGAGGAGAATGCGAAGGCGCGGCTCCACCAATTTATTTTGCTTGTGCGTCGAGCTGACCAATCGTTCTGGTTTCTATATTTAGTGACAGCT
Organism: Platorchestia sp. MABIK; assembly: GCA_014220935.1. Lineage (NCBI taxonomy): Eukaryota > Metazoa > Arthropoda > Malacostraca > Amphipoda > Talitridae > Platorchestia > Platorchestia sp. MABIK. The sequence continues at coordinate 161,169 of JACJUY010000812.1, forward strand.
CGACTGGAAGTTTGTGTCGAGTTTTCAGAGGGCAGGATAGTCTTCCATTTCTCAACGCGAGCTCAAAAATAGAGAAGCCTGCCAAGAGATGCACACCTCACGCGCCAAACGTGTCCAAAGAAAGAGCTATGGAGACCGGCGTCCATTTGTGGCTGTTCTGTACATTAGGTTAACCCCAGAGATACGGCGTCTCCAATTTTCAAACAATTTGCTTCGTCGTAGCGGGGCGACCGTAAGTTTATCTGGTTGGGCTTACGCTGCCTGCTGTACTACGACGACGTAAGTTGGTTGAAAAAATGGCCTATGGAGCCCAATTTAAACAATTTATTTAGAAAAAGATCAAATGCAACTGGTAGATGACAGTCTGCTGTACGAGAGGGCTATGAAGTAAAAGAATCGGGGGAAACTGATGAGAAGAAATTAGTCTAGTTCCCTAGAAAATAAGCACCACTTCCCAAAAAATGCGTAAATTTCTTGAAAGGTTCAAATGACTGAAAAATGACTTACACGCACCCAAAACTGAGTAAAATAGAACACACACAGAAGAATATTAGGAGGCAACATCATACGAACCCCGACTGAGTATACGAGAACACACAGAAATATTAGGAGGCATATCACACTCCTAAAACTGAGTATACGAGAACACACAGAGAAATATCACACAAACTTGAGACCGCGATGGGGTTGAACGGAGGCCAAATAGCAAGGCGAGAAAGCGCGTCAAAGTGTTGGAGCCAGACCGACCCGGTGACGAATGGTGCCTCTGGAAACCTGTACAATTTTCCTCACAGTCTGCCATACCACATTTTAAAAACGAGATCGAGGCCGTGTCCAGATATCGGTTCATTTTAACATTTAACAGAGTCAATTGATCGACCTGTGAAGTCGAATCTGATGGGAGACGTTTCAAATGATGTGATGCTGGAAATAGCGTCGAAAAAAGTTCCATTTTTGCAGTGAAAATAAAAAATTAGCCGGTGCTGCGAGTTGGACTGAAACGCGAGGCAGGTAAAGGCATTCATGACAGAATTAAAACAAAACTACAAATTTACGTCTCACGTAATCTTAATTGGTTTTCGTTAGGGATTTCTGAATAAATAAATTCTTTAACTCAATCAAAGAAGTAGGTGACTGCTTTGGCTAGGATTTATCTCGAAGTGAAGAGCGTTATCAATTACGTGAGTGAGCGGCACAATGGGAGGATTAGAGTAGACATTAACAAAATTGAAAGAGTGGACAGGTCGAAGCATTTACTGAAATGCTGCATGTTATAAACGTTTGCACAGGTCACCGAAATACCGATTTCCGTAATTGATGAAGTGCAGAGATGCACGCGCGTTTCCCTATACGCTCGACCCGTCATCGGTTTTGGCTGAAGCCCACACAGCAAAAATTTTTTTTTTACGCATTGAACAAAACTTGAGAGTAGCATTGTCGAAAATTGCTTTCAGTAGCCGCTATGAGTATACACATTCGTGTATACTTTCTAACAAGCATACATGTATTGTTGTCGGTCTGAGGTTGAACTCACTTATACGCACAAACTGCTCTGTTTGTACAGGAAAGTTAAAAAAGGTTTCATGAATAACTTACAAAACTATAGAGACAATTGATAGATTCTGTAGTACGTACAATTGAAGCATTCTATACTATCGTAGTCATGATAACCATCTGAAAGCTCCATCTTCGCTTTCCAGGGAACATCAAAATATTTTATTCATACACAGCCGCATGAATAGCGCTAAGTTTGCGCTCGAATTGTCTCTTTTAAAAATAATTTATTCTCTCTCGATGATCAGATCGGTACGGCATTCATTTCGTTCCGTACGATATCTCAATTCAGGAATATCACTTCCTATTTATGCAAGATAACAAAGACATTTTAATCCCACTACTACGCACAAGTTACTTCCTAGACTGGATTTGGCCTATAAAATCAAAAGATATACTTAGCCCCAAGGTTGACGCAACAACGTGCGTTTGATACGATCAGATTTACAGACGACGTTGCTTGCGTCGAACTAAAATAGGAACTTTCCTGCTCTTCGTCTTCAAAATTCAAGATCCGGTAAAAAATCTACAATGATGAAATTTAGTCAAGTGATGCCGCAACTGAGAAATCAAATCAGGCACATGTGAAATTAGTAACACACTTCTATGGACGCCGTACACGTGATCATCAGTGACTCTAGCTACATGCGCGCTATTGCCTCAGTAAAATAAGACAAACGAGTTGGTTTCATAAATAAAATATATGAGCTATAAAACAAAATAATATTGACTTGATGGAGAGAGCTGCAGCCTTTACGCAATGTTGAGAGTACGCACGGTGAGTTAACTCTATTTCTAGAAGCGCATGCATCTGGACGAAAGTTCAGAGTAGCAGTTTGTGAGTTCTAAAGAGGCAAGAGCTTCTCATTGTTTCACTTTCCAGCTCTCTCCAATGTGTTGCGGTAGAAACTCGAGACCTCAGCGGTATTGTACCACATCGTGCTTACGGAGCACTCGGCTACTTGTAGGCGTCTCGAATGTATGGTAGCCTATGTGTCGAATACTCGAATGAATAGTCGCCAGTTAATCGAATACTCGAATGAATAGTCGCCAGTTAGTCGAATAGTCGCCGGCTAGTCGAATGACCAGTCAGCAGTTAGTCGAATAGTCGGAAGAATAGTCGCAAGCTCAGGTCGTTTTCACTTTTCGGTCTGGTCAGAAATAATGTTTTGCAGTACTTCTGAGCGAACAGTAAGCAGACAGATGGAAAGATGGAAAAAGATTCACAAACCGGCAGTGAGGAACGTTTTCCTTAAGTCATAAAATACGTACAAATCAGTTTGAAAAGCACGTTTATCAGACGCAATAACTCGTCTTGCCACAAAACTCATGGCGTGGTCTCGGAAATGTAAATTATGGGACCAGCTCAAATGTCCTACGTTAAAACTTGGAGAAGTTATCATATTCACGACGGAAATGAAAAATTTCAATGAAAATTAACAAGAAAAATTAAATAAGGCTTGCAAAATTAAACGTTAAAATAACATTGAAGTATTTTGATTAAAATTTTTAACATTTAAAAAAGTATTCGAAGTGAAAATGAAATAAATGAAATAAAACATTCAAATCGAACATAAATGTCCTGAATTATAGTTAGTGAGATATGTAGAGTCAAATTGAGACTTTGCTGGATGAAAAATGAAATATTTTCAAGGAAAACTAAATGTTTCATATAAAAATGAAATTTACTAAATACAATTGAAACATTCAAAATAAATATCAAAAATTCAAATGCAAATGAAAAATTTAATTTATACATAAAATATCTAATCTACAAACCAAACAATCTAATTAAAACTGAAACATTTGAAATATAAATGAAACACTTCATTTAAAACCAAAATACTTAAAGTACAAATGAAACTTTCCATTTAAAACTAAAGTATTTAAAATATAAGTGAAGCATCTTACCTAGTAATACCCTTGGTGTGTTGATTTATTTATATATTTATTTGGTGTCCGCTTCTTCTGTCTCTCTGTCACGCCCAAAAGGATGCTTAATGGCAGTATCTGTGATACGAGTTTCACCAGTGCACAAGTACAGGAATATTTTCATCGCGAGTACCACTAGAATGGACATATTTGTTTGTCATCCACATCTGAAAGATTTATTCAAAGCAAATATTGAATCCCATCATTTTTGACGGGCCGCGTTCACTATAGTTTGAAATAATAAAGATGGCGTTTGTGCGCAGAATGTCCGCCAGCAACGGACGGCACACCGCAGCTGTTCTGCCCGTCGCCCAACGATTCCGGGGAGTGGGTGTGCATAGAGCAGGACGTCCTGTGCGACGACGTGCCAGACTGCCCCAACAAGGAGGACGAGATGCCTGCGTCGTGTCTCTTCTACAAACCTGTGAGTTCATGCAGAGAGCCGTGGTCAGTCATGTTAAATGGCCATTTGTAGCACCCAATGTGATCGAATTTGTTTTTTTTTTCGTAGACGCTTAGTCATCCAGTATACGGCTGCTCTACAGGAAATGAAACTTTACGGGTTTAATTTCTAACAAAATACGAATTTCATCATATTCAACACCCGATCAAAAAGTATGATGTTTAATTTATTCATTTCACGCGCAAATTAGAAAATATAAAAATTTCAGAAAAGAAAGTTTTTACCGTTTTCGAGTTTTCCTTCCATGGCAACAAAGAAATTCATGCGCTGTAGCGCGCCGTGCACCAGGCAGCGGTTGAGCGCAAGTGGACAGCGACTCGCAAAGGTGTCATTCGAAAACGTGCCTTTGCGAGCGTCGCTTGAGGAATTCGAGTCTCAAGATTTGTTCTTCCAATGAACTTCTTTGGAGTTCGTAAAAAATGTTTTCTGAACGCTCGACCATCTCTTCTAAAACTTGCGGTCGCCCAAATGATTCACAGAGCGTTATTTTTTGGGAATTTCTGAGTTGTGTACAAACTGGTGCATTTTTCGAGCGAATTCTCTAGCAAACATACACGCATTGTTGTCGGTGTGGGGTTGAACGCACTTATGCGTATAAAACGCTCTTTGGTTATATATTTAAAAACTGAAAGATCCAACAGAACTTAGTTGTTTCTGTAAATACTTTCAAAATTTGAGGCAAGAGGCGCGAATGATTGTGAAACTCATTTCATTTCCACATCATGGAATGAAATATTGTCCGTAGAAGTGCCTGGAGTGCATTAATCGCAATTAAAATGAAGTACCGTCTTTCAAGATAGAATAAGGGAAAGATTTCAGCATCTTAAACAAATCTTAAACAAATAATCATCGTAAAATTAATAGCGTCTTTTCGCACACTATTCCCTTAGTAATTTAGAATACTGAAATAAAATACGAGGGGATATACCTACTCAAAGAAATTATTTTTGCATAATACTCAAATCAATATGGAAACTTTGTCCTGAAATTCTTCTCCCATGGAATTTCGAATCCCTTAAAAGCTTGAAATTCACTTTGAGTCTCTTAAAGCGCTATAAAAAATTATTTTCCAAAAGTAATTCATCACCGAGTTATGACATCAGACTTTTAAGTATGTTATGTTATCGTAGCATTTTTAAATACAAAAATTACTCATACGTTTCTCATTTCATCGAATCCGGGAGGAATATTCCTTCCTGGCACTTTTATAACTTCGCTAAAGAAAATAGTGCTTTCATTATTTTGCAAACATAGGTTTCTCATTTCTTCGAATACGTGATGAAATTTTCTTCCCGGCTTTCTTGTAACGACTTCACTAATATAAATTTTTCATTATTTTGCAGATGCGTGATCAACTGGAGGAAATCTTCTTCATCCTCAGCCACATGCGATACCTGTAGGAGCTGCTGTAACAGCTCCAGCGCCCTGTAAATACACCTCCTTAGACTCTTAATTAAGTGTCTCGTGAAGCTCTCAACGATCTCAGAAAACATTCGGTATGCCAGCAAACGCTAACTTTTCTTTCTAAGATAAGAATTTTCTCTTTCTTTCTGGGTGGAGGATTAGTTTCGACTGCAGTTAGCGTCTTGCCAGTTGCAGTTTTTGATTTGAAAGGGAAATATTTTTAATTGGAGCAAATACCCCTTGCATCCACTTTGAATTTAGCATGGGAGTCTATAAAAGCTGTAAAAATTCTGTTCCGTGCAATACTAGAAGGTTGTGATCTTTAGCGACTGAATGTTCACCGATACTGAGACAGTTGAATGAAAACACGAGAAGAAACTAGTCAACTCTTTTGGAGTGCAACGTAGCGATAACTATTTCGAATAAGACAGAAGTACGTACTTGTAGACTTGGACTTGAGTGCCCTTGGACCAATGAGTCAACGTTTCGCGGAAAAGCCAAGATAATTCAAATGCAACAACAAGAGTCAATACCGAAATCGCAGAGTGAAGAACTATCGCGAAGCGGAACCACGGTCGGTGACAGGCCCCTGCAGGACGGCTCTAATGCAAGCTTTGATATGCACAAGGAAGGCCACAATAAAATGTTTAATATTGTCGTCGAAGAAGCTTGTCACAAACTGTATCATCGCTAGACAGAGGACGGCACTCCTGCTCAAAACTGATCTACATCAGCATATCAAATCAGGAATGCGTTAGTATATGACAAAATTCACCAATATCGACGCGTGACTCTACAACGCAGAAGCTCTAACAAAGGTCAGACGTATAACAGCCTTTGTATTCCATCAAGGCAATCTCCGATCAAACCAACCGTGCTTAGGCCAGATTATTTTCCCTCAAATCACGATGAGATTCGCTTTATTAACATCAGAAAAATAAGCCCAAGCGACTATTTTAAGGCAGCGAAGAACTACAGCCTGCGACTCAGTTTAATTTAGGTAGCGAATGTGTACATAAATGCAAATGTTAATATAAACGTTCGTTCAGAATTCGTTGCCAACTCTCATCAGCAGGGTTCGCAAGCAACATTTTAGCCTTATTTTTTGCTTGCTTAGCAAGTCTTACTCTGTTAATTAGCTTTTTTTTAAGCTTGTAATCTACCAGAGATTTTGCAATTATTCGCTACATTGAAGACCGAATCATTCCATAGGCCCTCCGTTACATCGTACTTCCATGTTCACAAACTGAAGCACGAGATCAAAGTAAGGAATAAGAATCTCGTTTGTTATGTTACTTGATTTCGCTACTGCCAATAGTTTTAAGTTTCTTAAGTTAAATTTGACCGTGATCCCGCAATAATTTTGTTGCCAATAAAAAGTAAATCGTACAAACAGCATTATCATTTTTATTTCCGCCAAGCAGCAGAAAAACTGGCGTCAAAGTACGAATGAGGGAAAATAAACATTGGCTGCGACCTCAGGAAATTTTTAAGGGCAACACAGCGTAGTTTTTTTTACCAATGCACCGAGTTTACGTATGGATATTGAAATCAAGACAACAGCTACTAAATTTATGGATTAGCAATTAGTTTTAGCCTCCCTTTACCACAACTAAGATGTGCAAAGAGAGGAAGGATGAAGGCACCATTTATTTAGTAAGGAGTTAAGGAAACGTGGAATCTATGCACAAAGAGTGTTCCCGCAAGGGATCCCGTCTACATAGAAACAGATAAGAAGGAACGTCATGAAACAGGATAAAAGTTGAAGAAAGTCAGAGGTACCGAAAAGCAGGACAGCAGTGAACCAAAAAAAGATGGTCTTTAACAAAGCAAATAACATTTTATTTCAACAAAAAGAACGCCTACCTAACTCTCAGTTCAGAATTTCACATTTTTCCCCAGGGAGCGCCAATGTCTATAGATACAATACTTGTATCCCCCCCCGAGGGGACAGCTACAAAATGGTTCTTTCATTTTCAGAGAAGCGTTTTGGTATCTCACGCTAATTGTGACCAATACAAATGCAACAAACATCACAACGAAGAGAGCTTCCTATTACATTCAAGGTTTAACCTCCACTTCTGATCAGTTGAGCGATTTATTCAAAGAGACTCACCGACGGTCAAGTTCAAGTGGCGGTACGAGGGCTGAAACGGTGATACCTCGGTTGGAATAGTTTCCCCTTACAAATAGTAAGCGGAAGCATCTTGATGAGACAAAAGGTGTAAGAAGTATGAAGAATAAAAGGTAATGGCAAATATTGGTAACCATTCCTCCTCTCCTAAAAAAATACAGAATGAGAGACAAGGCCTACCTAAATATTAACCCAAACCTAAATCAGACCTTACAAGTGTCATTGAATCTGTGGAAGTAGCTAATGTCATCAGAGGACAACACTATGAAAATTCAACTAGCCGAAACCCATTGCGTATCTTACGCCCTCCGAGGAGCTTTAAATTGATGTTTAGTCTTTCTCTCCACAATCGTCTTCAACAAATTGTCTGCCCAATCTTACTTCCCCATATCTATGATTTATTATCACCCATCCTTGGTAATTCTCTCATTAGGATGATTAGACGAATGAAAGATGAAAACAGTTTCCTCACATCTGATTGTAAAATTGGGCGTTGAGTTACACGATGAAGAACTCACTGCGCATGATTTAAACAATGAAACATTTTTAAAACTTGATGGCATTTCATGCTTAGTAAAGGAATGTCGCAGTACGCCTAAAAAAACAAGAAAGTGGCACTGCAGGAATGTAAACTTTAAGTTGCCCCTTTACGGCTGCCTGAAGAGACAGGCAAGTACTTCGGCGAAGCGTAAAGACTGAGCGATGAAAAGAATGGAACTTGCGTACAAAAAGTTTATGCTTTGGCCAATCCCTCAGGAAAAGAGAAGCAGAATTAAGCCAACGAGGGCTAGCAAACTTTAAAACTGAATTCGGTGTTGACTTGTAGGACGAAGAATTGTGAAATGAATGGTTACCTATGTTGTTTAGTGCAGTTCTCTCTTCACAGTATCTTTATGAAGCAACAGACTGCCGGTCCAACTCACTGAGAAAAGATCAAGAATTTTACTGAGCCGAAAAGCGTATCTAAGAAACGTTAAGGCTGACTATGCTTTGTATGTCTAATTTAAATTAAGGTAGATCAACAGATGAATTGAAGTCTGCTTCTTGAGAGGTGAACGTATATCGAAGGGGAAAATGAAACATTTTTCACAACGACTTTAATGAAGATTGAGTGATCTCACTCGCCACTCAACGTCAGCAACAACCGACACAGAAGTTCAAACACTAAAAAGTACATCACAGAAACTCGGACCACTACGGCGGCGAAAGAGTGCTACGACTGGGTATCAGAGACCCTCAAGAACAGCACGATGTTTAACACGTAAAAAAAATTAGAATCAACAATAAAATGAAAGTTTCCCCATGCCTACAAATCACTCATCAGGACCGGGATACAGGTAGAGTTTTGCTTCAGTCGGACTGAAACTTTAGCTGATCGGAAATGGAATGATTTCGATTTCAAACGCTGACACTTTGAAATCAAAGGAACCAACCACTGAGACACTGAAGATGGAGAGCGTGTGCCTGGTGCGTTTCAGGTTGTACACTCGAACACGACGACCAATGAAATTGAAACCTATTCAAGGGCTTAATGAGAACTTGAAAACCAACCAAAACACCGTAAATTGGACTCATAGTAAGTTGGAGAAAAAAGGCTTTAGTAGTTATTAGAGAAGATAGGTGAAGCAACACGGTTCACTCCACGGTTAACATCACGAGGTGCGCACTCCACAAGAGGGATTCTTCTCACTGACGAACTTTTCTCACTACGCGGCGTGAACTGGATAATTGTTCGAAAAATCTACACGCGTATTTCTTCTCGTGAACACACGCGCGCTGGGATGAAGATAAAAATTTATCCTAGTAAATGTAATTAGTATAACTGAAGCAGTCTTTTCGTGAACCTGAAACATGAAATACACGGCCGACCTTGGTTTTAAATCTTGCCAAGTCTGAACAATTGAAAGGAAATACGTTAAAAAAAACGATTTTCTAAACCAAAGTTAAAGCATATTAATTTTTTATGTGCATTTTAAGTAAAACGTTTTACTAGGAAAATAACTTTTCGGCAAACAAAATCGTATTCATTTAACGTAACACAATATCCGCATTCACAAACATGACAATATGCACAAATAAACAAAACGTTATCAATTCTGTTAAAATTTCCTAGTACAGTACCACCTAAGCGAAACATACACCCTTAAATACCGACACTTCGTGCATTGGTTACTAAACTTCAGCATTAAAATGACTCGGCCAATTGCCTTCACACGTTAACTCCTTAGAGGTCACAAGCTGAAATTTTAATACATGCATAACCCCATCCCAGACGCACGCACTTATCAAATATTTTTTTCGCCTTTTGAAATTTGAGTTTAATTTCAATCGAATTTTAAATAGGCGCCTAACTCGCCGCAGTCGAGGTGTTGAGGCGCAACACTCAACTACAACTACCACCACTACTACCATCACCAGCAACGTGGAAGGGAAAACCAGCAAGTCGGCGCGGATAGACCCACACTGCCACAACTTTCATGAAAAGCTAGCGCAGACGACAAGATGGAAAGCTGAACCACATTCACACGAAAGTCCAAGTTTCCTACTTCACATATCTATTACCAATAATAAGAATAATAATAATGAGAGGTGTTGATACAATCAACATTAAAGCACGGATACGGGTCCTCTATTACGATTATATTTTCATACTCATCAATGAAACGTCACGCTGCTAGTACAAGCGTACGAATCTGGTGACAGGTAGTGGACACCCGATAAGCTGCACTTCCGTTACACGCTTCTTGAGATTCTCACTCACTCCTGTGCCCAGTGGCTTCAATGCCACCACTCGCATTCGTTAGAGCTTCTTATCTAAAACTTAGCTCATTGTTTTAAACATCAATTTACTAAAAATAAGCTCAGCAGGCAAAAGACACTGAATTTGCCGTGACGATTACATCAACTTTCATTCAAGGTGCCTGAAGATCACTTTTGCCCAATTATGTGACTCAAGTAAGTAAAGAAATTTGTTTCGTTTCAAGTATACATCAACGATCAATAAAGAGGTCGACAGTTCAAGGTTTTTCAAGTGGATATCTCCATGCAACGTTTCCGCAAATAACACTTTTGTAATAAAAGAAGGAGTTAAGTCCCGCAGCAATGTCTTGTGACTGACAAATGGAACACTATACCAGTAATGATTCACAAATAAGTCCATTTGCAACAGTAATGAAAAATAAACACTGAAATAAGATACTCACTTGACCGATGGAAGTAGTTCTTAACGGAATACAAAGCCACACAAAAATTGAACTGAAGCATGCAAAGATGTAGAATGAACAGAAAAGAACATTTTTTTTTGTAACGCACTATGTTATGCCGACAAACACTATTTGCGTAAAATTCATTTTTAAAACGCGTCCAAAACATAAGTTTTTTCGTCGTTCAAATCCGATTGCTTAGAGCAGCTTTTTCAGTGGCACTAGTCTATAATAGTCACGGCGCTTCATAGAAATTAAGTAGTTGTGGGGACTAATACTAACAAAAAAGGAACATATTCCAGTGGCGGCGGCAAAGTTAAAATTTAACGATTTCATAATTCACATTTGACAGTTG
>JACJUY010000812.1:185003-197726 GCA_014220935.1 Platorchestia sp. MABIK
AGAGCACAACATCGTCGTTTGGGAGTTCTCGGAGATCGCGACACAGGTTCGTACGGGTTTCAAAATTAATTCCTGTGCAACAACCATTTTGTAGGGATGCATTTTGAGGTCCCGGTGCAAAATGCGCCGAATACTGCGGTTGGAAATCGCCAAAGCGAGCGAATGTTTTCGCGCCGAACGATGCGGGGAACGTTCAATCGCGGCTCTCACATTGGCAACGTTTTCAGGTCCTGTTGCTGTCCTGGGACGTCCAGGCGACTTCTTTTTCAATGCTGAACTCGTCTGTCTAAAATTTGACACCCACACTTTAATCGTAGCGTGATGTGGAACAGGATCATGACGCCCGAGTCCGAAATGAATTCGAAAAGCACGTTGTGTAGCAATTATCGAACCGCCGCATTCGATAAACCGCTCAATAACAAAAGCACGATGTTCACCAGACCAAGGCATGTTGACTACTGACAAATGGCATAAAACCGGCTTTCTAACGGTTTTTACCCCACTACTCTACCTGCTCCCTCTTCTGAGAAAAAGGGATTTGAAATCGGATAGGTTTTTCTGCTCCACCCTGTATAAATTGAATAATTAGAAATTTAGTTTTTACACTCCATTGATTATTATCAAATGATATTATATTATTTAACCATTGATTATACGTTGATTATTATTAAATTTCCTGAATCATGCTACCGACATGAGCCTTTGTAATTGGTGACTAAATAAAAGTTTACAATTATAAAAAATTCGTTGGCTAATGGAACGAAGTATACTTGTGTGGGAACACACTTCCTTGTAATAATTCACTCACGAATGATGAATAATTTGAACGTGTTTTGGTGATAGCTTTAAATGCGGTAATTTGCTGACATTACAATTCTGTACGGAATATATTGTCACCTTTTTTCTTCAAGATCTTCGTAAACATTGTGTGAATCACACCGGGTGTGTAAAACAAAATCGTTCACCATCAGAGGGAATACTGTTTCGATAACCTTTACAGGTGAGACTATCGCCATTTCTTTTAATTACAGTATTTTAGTCCTCATATTACCGCTATCTCAACAAACTTTTTTTGATTGTCCCTGGCATCTGGCTCTCACTGATATCACAATGATGACTTGTTCGTATCATCAGAATGACATGAACATTTTAATTGCAAATTTAACTTGATTGATTACATAAATAAGGGTTACTTGAAAGAGGATAGTCCACACTATGATGGCTTTAAAAATGTAAGGAAATCTGTGTCTGTCTGAGTGAATTGAATGTTCATTGAATTTGGGAACTGAAAGCCGGCAAATTCCATTTAAAAACACACTATCTGCAATATGACATCGTAAAAGAACTTTTAGATAAATTTAATAATGCACAATTTTTCACACACGGAAATTGTAGATGTGAGTGTGGTGAACAGATGGAACTGAGAATTTAAAAGTAAGCCCCAACAAGGCTTATAATTTCAATTTAGAGGTAAATAGATTTAGGAATGAAGACCAAACTAAATTTTCAAAACACTTAGCAACGAAGTCTATCGAACACACAAAACGCTTCCTATATCTCGAGTGTAGAGAGTGTTAAGAATGAAATTGATTGTGATGGAGTCTGAAACGCAATCAATTCTTGTGAGAATCATGAATTCAAGAGCTTACAATCGTAATTGATAATTTACCAATGGCGTAAACACAACCACGTTAATCGTCAATCTAATTTGGAGCTTTACCGTTATGGCAGAACGCACTTTTCTGCGTATTATTTTACTTTATTAAGATGGATTATCAAGAGCCTTAAAATCCTGGAGAAATTCAACATCTCATTTTATTCAATTAAATGAATTGGTTTATTTCCATAATATTTGGACAGTGAGTTCATAGGGTAAAAAACATATTGAGAATTTATAAGAATCTTGCATCATGAAATTAAGATGCTAGGAATAAACAGTATGAAAATACGCAGAAAATACTAAGGGATTCACGTGCGAATGTCCAGGATATACCATGCAGACTACCAAAATATACCGTGAATATACCCAGAATATGAATAACTTCGAGAACACAAGTTTTCCTTATATGGCTGTTATAATACCCTAATATGTTCAAGAAGAGATTTCTGATTTGAATTTAAATTTCACTGCTTTCAATATGTTTACAATTTTTAAACATATGGTCAAAATGATTTTAAAAACCAACCAGCGTCTTGCAATTAACCTTTTAGAAATTTATGAAGCAAATCGATTATATTCATTTTTTAACAAGACTTTTTGTTAAATCTATATTTAGCCATTGGACTTCTGTGTAAATATATATTAATTGTATTTAAAATCTTTGATGGTTGGATTAACTTCTAATTCGGAATGTCATACTTTTATTCAGAACTCTTCCGAAGGCGCAGTTCTTCCAAGGGAAAATATTAGATTTTGACCACAAGTGTAGCGAGTAATTTCGGAAAAATTGAGGTTTTCTATTTTCTCGTTAATTAAACTAAGGTGCAGTCTTGCACAGTTTTTAATTAGTTGCTTCCGGGAAACAATATAGTGTAAAAATTACGACAAATTGCCCACAAACAATTTTCAATAACGTGTGAAACTAAAACGTAATTATTTTCAAAATTTTAAATGTGTACCACTCTTCTTCAGAACTGTTTTGATACGCTTTGGCCTACTGTGAACTAATTTTCCTATGATAGTTTAATCAAAGGACCTATATTCTTTTTTATTTAAGGGATCCAATTTGCGCTGAATAAGTTAGCTGCGTTTTGTTCACTCGGCTTTTGATGATCGACCATGAATTTTCGATCGGATTCAGATTAGTCGAATTTTCTGGCCAAGCACCCACAATCTCCACTCCATTGTCATCCAGAAACATTTTAACTACTGTTGCATTACGACAGAGAGCGTCATCATGCTGGTAAACCACCTCTTTGTCGGGAAACTGACCAGCAATCGTTGGAAGGAGATGATCTATTAAGACTTTCAGGTACGAGGCCGAATTCATTGCTGTGTTTTTGGGTAAAATCGTCAGTGCACCAATTCCCTTGNTGTATGAATAGCAATTAAGGGTCTCTGTGTTTAAGGTATTTAAACGCGACTTTTGCTCTTATTTCAATTCAAATGAGCACAAACGAAAACATTTTTCAACTAAGCGTTACGAGTATTGTGTTCTCTTAGTAACTTATATTCAAATGCACTGTCAAAATCATATTAGGCAGAGCTAAGGAACTCATTTTTGATGTGCTTTTGCGTCAATCATTTTTTTTTTATTCAACATTTTACACGGGTATCCCAATACCAATGTGTCATTCTCAATTAAGGATGCTTTTAGGTTTAGGTGTTTTAAAATCCAATGTATCGACATTTCATGTTTGTCCTTTATTGGAAATAAATGTTTTTTCTTTTCTTTCTTTCTTTTCTTTAACTGGCCTGCTTAGAATATCACGTCCTAAGAGCGCGGGGAGAGAGTTATAAGGCCGAATCGGCCGACTCGCCTTTAATGATACTTGATCGACTTGTCTCATCCTTATTTCACCGGCGACACGTCCTTGATTTTCAATTGAGGAAAGGGAACCCATAGCAACGCCATCTACTTGTCTAAATAGGGCTTCAGTTATTGTGCAGATTGTAAGGAGCTCTTTTAATAGAAATAAGATTAGGTGGAAGAAGGTCTTCTCTATTGCACACACAATCTAAAATTATCTTGATAGAATCATTTACGGGTAGATTTATGAACAAGGACTTGACACCCAAAGAGGCTATTATACCGTTTTGGGGTTTACTGCGTAGCATGAACGAGACGATTATTAGTAGAAGTTAGATCAAACACCTATTAGTAATTCTAAGTTTGATCGTTTACAACGACGTCCAACGAAAAAGTGGAAAAAAACAAACAAACTCATATCTACTTTTAATACTTTTAAAAATAACTGTAATTTAAAAACTAGAAAGGCACTTTCAACCTGGGTGCATTTACGGTAATGTCAAAATTCATCAAAACCACAATGACGTCCATTAAGGCCAAAAGTATCTTAGATTCCTACCGGAACCTACCCCGGTACCAAGACTTTGATTAAAGTAAAAAGACTGTATATTCCGCAGAAATATTTGCTACGTTCATCCGGCGAATTTGTTCCCTTGCTACTTAGTACGACACTGCACCTGCAAAGCTGATATTGCACTGTATGTAGGTAAATGATATTTTCATTGAAATAGACGGTGTAGAGCAGTTGGAGATGTTAAACAATTTGTTGACAGATCAATCGGTGTTGAATTTTTCGTCCGAGTTGGGTGTGCATTGGGAACTCAGTTTTTACATATCTTGCCTCCGAGTAATTTTCAATGGTCAGTGTATGACATGCCATCTAACACTATCTAACACTCAAAAAACACTGAATTATGATTGCTATGTTCTGAGAGCATACATAAAGGGTGTTATACATACTTTAACATGTTGACTCCTCTGCGTGAAAGTTAAGTTCAATTTTCAACTCAAATTCAAAGTCAATTGTAGTAAGCAATTTTAAAAATTGCGAATGATTAACTGAATCGTTTCTTTATTCAACTCTGATTAAGCATTTATGAATATTGAGTTTGTGACAACTGGTCGAAAAGAAGCATGTCAAAAATTCTCACCGTTACCACCAGCGGTACACGTCGCGGTTTAAGTGTTAATAAATAGAGCTTATAAAGTGTGCAACAGCTTAGCAAGTTATCATTCAAAGATGCTTGGAAATAAACGATGCTATTCAATAATAATTTCCTTAATTTAGTTCTCAGATTGACCACAATTTTACTAACTTTTTGAACAGAATCCTAGACACTAAGAATAATCCAAAGCTTAAATGAACGTCAAATTGATAAACTTTAAGTAAACCAAGCACACAATATTTAAAAAATTGATTTCCGAATCATTAAGAATATTGTCAAAACATTTCCTAGGCCTGAAGATCCAGATACGGCAATTGAAGTCTGTGTGTATCACAAAAAACATAAAATCAGAGATCTCTTAGGAAGAAATATTATTTCCAGATTCAGAGGTCATAGCCCTAGACAGAGTCAGTGTAATAAACCAGTTCCAATATGGCAGAAGAGAATGTAAGTGTCTTAATAAATGTTACATTGTTAAGACTAGGATGACCTTGAGAGAAAAACCCTTTCAGGAATTATATGGGCAAAGATCACGCTTCCATTAACTTCGGAAGAGAACATTTGTTTAGCGTTGTTAAAATCAAAGGCATCTCATTAGACGTATGAAGATATCCGCACTACAGATTACACTGTTTCTTAGCAAGCTACCTCTTAGGTGATTTCTTATGGAAAAAGTAGGAAGCAGTGTGAGTTTTGAACGGTGCCATAGTTATGGCTCACTGTTGTTAGGAAATGATATTTCCTCTTCATATGCCATTGGCTAAATAAAAAATTTGAGGTAGGGTATCGATGCATGAGAATGAATAAGTGTACCTTATAATTGGTAAAGAGCGGTTAGGCTAGCAGAGGATTGGTTGGGACATGACAAATTGAGAAATATGAGATAGAGGGATAATTGCTGAATTTTTCACATGTACAGACAGTTACATATATGCTGTGAAGTGTATTTTTACATTAATCCATAATTCACCAGTGAAGCAAAAAATCAGCATACAAGGAGATACAATGATGTTAATCATTGAGTTACTTTTCATCACATTTCAAACCATAAGGAATGCAATTAACATACGAAATACTTACGGGCGTGCGCGTTAACCCTTTCGAAAGAGCTATCTCATAAAATTCTTAGGAAAGAACATAAATGGTTACTTACTTCTGGTAAAAGTAAGCATTTGCAGTTTCCTAAACCTAGCTTTTGAGAATGGTATATCACAAATCACTATAGGCAAGCCAGGACCACACAATCCATTGAGAAATTGTCAAACTTGCTGAAATATAGATGCATGCATTTTATAACTTGAAATCTTTGCTGAAACAAAACAGACGAAAGAAAAGGATCTTACCCTTCACGAGTTGGATTGCATTGGATTTCTCTGTCACGGTCTTGATGATGAGAGGGACTCCGTTCCTTGCATCGCAAAAGGCCCTCAGGTTAGCTGGAGTGCTGTTTTTAGTTGTTTCAGGAGTTACGAACATTTCTACTTCAGGTTCCACAAAGTCTGAAACAAAATAATTTTGAGAATCAATTTAGAGAATCTGAAGCATACGGCACGTGGCGCTAATGAGAACAAATGCTGCTCCATAATTAAGCTTGTGTTCAGTTTGCGACATGCTATTGTGTTCATCTCAGTCAGTTTCCTTGGACATGAGTTGACGAATGCACATGGTTTTTAGAAGGATGGCTTCACGGCTTTCTTTTCGTAACCGAGCAGTTTCATTACCAATTCCTACGCAACCTTAAAATGAGAAAATAAATTATTTTAGACAAACTTATCTCATAAGCGAATACCATCCAAGCAATACTTTGTACCAAATCTTTATCTAGTATGTGGAAGAACGGAGATGGCGATGCAAGTCTATTTTTCGGTGGCGTCCTTCTTTTTGTGATTTTCGGCAGATTGGGTACACTTTTTGCTGATGTGAATTTCTGACCAGTGTTCCTGAACAGCCAGCTGGAGAAGTTTGCCGTTCAGAGGCTATACTGTTTAAAAAAGCAGCGTTCTGGCTGGAATTTTCATTTTTTTGCTCTGTTCTTTTAAGCTCGTTGAGTTGATTTATATCTTTTCGTTCGTTTAGTTTAATAATTTTATTTCAGTTATCACCTTAATGTTCCTTTCTACAGTTATTTTGTTGTATTTCGTTGTTTTCTAAATTTTGTAAATTGACATTACAGCAACATCCGCTGCCAGTGAACGTCGCAGTTCTCCAGCGTCTCCTGCGTATCCCTTGGTCCACACATTAAGCAACAGGTCAATTTGAAATGGTGTGTAGCCTCAAGGAAATTTTAAACTATTATCAAAGTGCTTTTCAGTGGCAGTTTTTACTAAATTACTAACAAATCTAACCTCAAAATAGACCTGCATTGGCTTAAAACTAAAAGGAAATTCAAACAGCGAGTCCTACTATCGCATGGACTACTTAACTTCAACTAAATCTACGCTGAGTCGCTCAAAATTCCTTATAACCTCTCATTAGATCTTAAAATTATATTCTGTAACTCATTACTCCGAGGTAAAATCGTATGAACTTTATATTCTCCTTGTGAAATTCATCGCTTGAAGTATTACTGAGTGCACCTACTAAAAAAAAAATAAATAGAGAAGCATGATAAGCTGAAAATTTATCTGAGTAAATAATGCCAATATTATCAGTCTGGCTATTTCCATGTGTATTAATCTGAATACACGTTGATTTCATTTTCAGTATAAACGCTCTCACGTTGAGAAAATAATCATAACTAGACAATTTTTATCGTCATCTTGGCATCCTGATTTAAACATGCATTGACGTTCATAAACCACGTAATTCTTACAGTGAGGGAGTGTCCTCAAAAGAAGGTTGTGAACATTGAAATCAGATTATTCATGATTTTTTAATTAACTTACCTCTTTAATGTAAGTCATTCTTTTTTTCAGGTTCAGTAGCACCTCATTTTTCTAAACGTGAATCATTTTTGCCCGACACTGTTGTTTATGAAATGGTTCTTCTTCGGGGTTCAATAAAAGTTCATTTCGACGTCTCGAACTCTTTAATTTACTCTGACCTGAAGGGTGAGCTTTCTAGTGGAAGGAAATTACAATTGAAAATTTACCACATTTTCTCTGAACTGGCTGAGCCTTCAATACTCGTTTTACTTGTTTGGATTCAGTTAAATTCAAAATAGGATTCTCAAAACATTTACATTTAAACCTTGCATTCCATCGATAACATATCATTTGTTATCAGCTAAAAGTCACACCTCTGCAACGGTTTTCCCTCAAATGTTACGCTTTCCTGTTTCAAAAGTCATCGCGGCTCTATATCTATTAGAAACCTCAGGGGCGATTCCTCCATTGTGTATAATAAATCTTTGGCAAAAAGTCGCCAATGTACGTTACGGTGGAGCTAATATAGGTGTAAAAAAAGTTGAAATTTTCTAGCTCTCATGCTCTGTATCAAGTCCACTTGGCCTAAAAATGTCTCAGCCAAAAATTTGGAATCAAAATATATTAGCGGTTTCCAGAGGCCTTGAAAATTATGAATGTCAATGAAAATTTTATTATTTAGTAATCTCTGGTGTACTGCTTCCATTCCCCCCAGCCCCATAATAAAGCATTAAAATCAAAGCTAATATGTGCCTTTACCATAAAATTGGGTATTATCTGACCAAAGACTGGGATTTCACAGGCACCACTCTGCTCGTTGGGGCTGGATTCGAGCCAACACTGCCTTTCTGGTTTCTAGAATGGTGCGCCGATGTTCTGCTACCACTTTAAGGAAAAATTGGAGCCGCTGTTCATTGTTAGTGAGCACTTTCTTAAACTGTTGGATAAGAGCTATCCCCCGTTCCTGGTCGTTCACCACTTGAAGAGCCCTCAATCGCTCTTTGGCAGCTCGGAAACTTTGGTTCGCTTCCCAAGAGGGTGATCAGAGTTTAGAAAATCCATGAGAGAACTAAACTTTTGATTGAGGCGCATAGTGTAGAGCGAGGCAAATGAAAATATATGGCTCTGAGCATAGGTCTTGAGATTGTAGTTGCAGCGCTTTTCGGGCTTCTCATCTTCATCCATCACTTCATTGCTCTTCAGGCTGATCAGTAATCTCCTTTTTCTGGCAAACTCACTTCTTCGTAGAATAGCGATAAGCCGACGTTCATATCAGAGAGATATCACAAGTGGTATTTCGGTTTTTCGGAAGTGGACGCAGAAATGTCAGAATTTGTGGCACTGTAGTTAAGAAGAACATTCATCAGATTAAATGTCTCGGCGAGGAGCTTGAACTAAGGAGGTTAGTATAATGGAGCTTGCTTCATCGCTGTAACGTGAAGCCAATCTGCGGCAGCTGGAGGTGAACAGTCCACGCAATGGAGGTGATGCACTGTGCCCAGTGAGTCACAAGCAGTCAGAGCAGAAGAACGCTGCTTATGAAAGCTGCGTTCAAGGACTACTTTTTCATCATGCCGCGCTCATGCATTGCGCATAAGTGCAGCAGTAATTTAAAAAAAGATTCAGAGATGAGTTTTCACGTATAAAAACAGTAATTACACGAATTACAAACTTCAACAGGAATACATTTAACAAATAAGTTAAAATTATAGCACTTAAATTTCATCGAAAAAAAAAACGCATGTCAAACTTGCTGCTCATCTTTTAAGTAATTCCGTTGCAGATGGATTGTAACTTAGTCTAAATAACATTATTAACGGTTTTAGCGGAAGTGAGGCAAATATAAATTTTTTTAGAGTATTCCATAGAGTTTTCGATTTGCTTGGTCTAAAAAATTTTATTGTTATTATTATTTATTTATTATTTCATTTTGTTTGACTTTCCAGTGAGAGTTGTGTGAAGAAAATCTCCACAAGGTAATTAAGTGATTTTAAATACAAAGCGTTTTCATCAATGATTGGAAATACATTGCCGGCATTATTTGACTACATAGGTTTCTTATATTGAGATGACAAATTCTTTCTGAAGTTTAACTTTATTATTTGATTACTCAAAATGGAGCTGTTCTAGGAACAAGCGAAGATTGTTCGGTTGAATTTTTCGGACTTAGGCAGAAGAGGATGTTAGAAATTGGTTTGTATTACATACATCATCATTATAGTAGTGTTTGATGATGGTCTACACTTCTTATCATTTATATAAAAACCAAATTTATAAAAGCATACAACAATATTTATAACAGCATGCAACAGTATTTATAAAAACATATAATTCTGTGCTTCGAATATAAAGCTCAACACAGAAGAAATCCCATGTTCAAAGTGAGAAAGTCTTGGTTTATATCTATATGTATCGTCCGCATATAAAGTTTAACACAGAACAATTGCGTCCGTAGCGCCAAAACATGGTAGGGCACAATAATCCATCATCATCACCTTAGCGTCATTTTTCAACAAAACAATTTTTCGACCCCCCGGGCCTATCCTTTGGACCCCTCCCTCATGGGGGTTGGGATTATAGCGTCCGTAGCGCCATAAAATTTTAGGGCACAATAGTCCATAACCTAAGGATCATTTTTCAACAAAAACAAATGGCCCACCGGGCGGAAAGGGGCTTCGGATGACCCCCTTAACGAATTTAATTGTCATTCATTCAGTTTTTACTAAAAATAAAACGTTTCATCCTGCTACATCGAACGTCCGATGACTGTATTACTCAATGTAGTTGAAAGGAAAAAATTAAAAAATCAACAGGAAAAAACTTAGAAAACGCAGAAAATAAAACGCAAGAAATAACAGATAAAAGTGACCAAAAGACATACAACCAAGAGCAGCGAAAAACATTTTCACTTGCTATTTCTCTCCGTATTTCGCATTAAAACATACAAATATCAGCAAATGAGACCAGTTGAAAACTGGTACCACGTAGGAGTAACAAATAGTTCCAAAATGTCCAAAACGGCTATGTGTGAGGTCTTCGAGTTGGATATAGTAAGAAATGAACGAAATATCAAGTAGGACATCAAAGAATCTTTGACATAAAAAGCCACAAATAGTTGAACAAAGTCTACTACAAAACACAATGACTCATGGAAACGGTTCAAAATTTTTCAACATCTAGCAGAGAAAAAATAGTAACAGCAATGTTACAGCAAGAACATGTAATATTAGTATTAATATAAAGGAATATTATCAAAAATCAACACACTTCTTCAAACTGTTCACCAATAATTTCAGTTCAGCGGTTTCATGCGAGTACAAAATCGAAAATTTTGTACATTACCTAGACAACGAAATGAAGAAAATATAGAGATTTTAATGTCTGCAAAGAAATAACTCTTATAATCTCGGGTCAGAAAATTTTAAAAATAAAACAAATACATTGTAATAACATGTAAGTAAAGACCGTAATGCCTCAAAAATTCTAAAGAGAGACTGACCAATGATACTCGTAAAAAGAGTGAAACTATGAAACCATGCTTGTTTTAAAACATGGATAGGAAAAACCATTTGCTATGCAGTTCTTAATAGCAAGTTACCAAAAAAGCACCACAATAGAAAACAGAAAAAAACCTTTGAAGGCAAGGAGAATGACTCTGAAACTACAAAGAACTTCAACTTTTCCATAGATTCGGCACGAACGTCGTCGTTGAAAACATATTTTCAACTGACCCGTGTATACCAGATACCGTGTTACCGTGCTACAACATACCATGTTACAAGCTATCATCTTGATACGCGTTTGTCTTTATACGCGCGTGTCTTGATTCTGTCTTGAATAAAGATATTTTTGAGGTGCTGAAGTCTTTCCGCGTCGAACGAGACCAAAATCAAGTTTCTAAGTTGAAAATTGAGGAAGGAGTAGGAATTTGAGCTAATTAATATAATTTTGGATGTTCGCACAATACCTTTTTTTCCTTTTGCGAAAATCGAAAAATTTTGTTCAAGCATATGTGTTCAGATTACCATTTTGCATATCTCTATGCATTTTCGTTCCTCTAGATGCAGTAGAAACGAGAACAATGACATTTGTAAAATTTTGTATATTAGGTGAAGTCCAGGGTAGTACCTCCCCTTATACAAGCAGTAAAAATAACACTAGCGTATACGTAGTTACGAAAATGAATAAGCAAAAATACAACAATACAGAAATCAACAGATATGAACTAATAATTGTAGTCGATACATGACAGTGAAGTCGTAAGTCTTAAAGATTTCCTGTCGTCTTAAACGAGGCGAGTACATGGTTCAAGTTACTTTTGCATTCTTTCATATTACTTTCATAATTTTACCAAGTCATTATGGCTTCGTCAATAGTCCGTCACATCTTTCATGACTTATTCACATGGTCATAGTCACAGATTTCATCTTTCACACACAAACTAGCGGTTGAAGTCTTAGGCCGCGGCCAGACAAACAGCAGTGGAGCAGGTGCAGAGCAGAGCAGACACAGCGCGGTGTTTTAGGTTAGTGGTATTCCTTTTAGGGTGGCCAGACAAGTAGCACAGAGCAGGGCAGGCATGGTAGACTAAAAAAGGTAAAGTCACTTCTACGGGGACAGCCACGCACATTCGCTAATTCGACTAGCCAATAGAAAGCTTCATTTCAAACAAGCCGGATGACGTCACCTACACACCATGGCGTCAACGGCGGAGGCAGCGTACTACTACGCAGCGTACTCTGACCTACCAGACGTACGATCAACTACAGGACCGACTGTCTGTGTGCTTCCGCAGGTACGGATTTGGATTTTTGAAAAATTGAATTCGGTCCGGCTACGTGCAAATCTACCAGAACGAGAAGGTTATCGATCTTCAATTAAATCCTACCTGTAATCTCGTAAATTAATAATAATAATAATAAACTCAGTTAACGTCAACTTCGGTCAGAGACTATTCAGTTGTCGCTTTGGTATTTCTACCAAAGATGGTTTTTCATAGTTATAGTAATATCAATTCAACAGTTTATCATTAAAGGTAAGTCAATTACAAAACAAAGTTACTGAGACATTTAAATTAGGTCGTAAGCAGCGTTTCGTTGCGCTTCGTTGCGTTTCGTTGCGTTTCGTTGCGTTTCGTTGCTGTTCGTTGCGTTTCATTGCGTTTCGTTGCGTTTCGTTGCGTTGCGTTTCGTTGCGTTGTGTTTCGTTGTGTTTCGTTGCGTT
>JACJUY010000813.1:0-15398 GCA_014220935.1 Platorchestia sp. MABIK
CTTGATAAAGGTATCTTGCAAAGAGATACAGTGTACATACTGTATATTGTAGTTAAATTGTATACTGAAGTATACTTACTGTGTGCCGTATAGTATACAGCATACTGTACAGCACACAGAAGCCGGAAACGATCGCTCAGTATTTCGTAGTATGATAGAGCGACAATGAAATTTTACAGAGAATATATGAAAAGGTCCTGATTTTTCCAAGTTTAGATCGATTAGATAGGTTAGTTTAAGCCTCTCTAACCGAAACAAAGGCGTTCTAAAAAGAGGAAGAAGGAAGGAACTCTTTAGTAAGAAGTATAGGGTAGGTGGAATATATGCACAAGACGCATGGAAACAATAAGTTGAGAAAGTCATACGTATATGAAACAGGATCAAAGTTAAAGAAGGAAAAGGACAGCAGTGAACTAGAGAAAGATTTTCTGGAACAAATTAAAAATCCATTCTATTACAACAAAAAAGCCTACCTAACCCATAGCACGGGACTTCGCATGTTCCCTCTGAGAGCTCTAATTCTCACATATTTCTTAGTTACATCCCTTTTGGGGAAGACTAGCCTATGTACGATTCTACAAATTTCTTATCATTAACAAGTTGGACACAACATCTATGTAACTTGGCATATCATTTTACTCAAGTTTGACTGAATAAATTACTGCCCACTGTAATTCGTGTATCTTCTGCAATCACGACTGCGGGGCCAAATCTCATTAACTTTACGAAAAAAATGCTTCAAAAGATCATTTAAAATGTGCCAAGAATGCGTGATGACAGTGTAATTACAGAAGGCTCTTTTGAACTTCTCACGGAGAGCAAAAATTGCCTAATTTTATGAGGTCGGCGTAATATTAATTTGATGTTGGGAGCTAAATACGAGGGTTTTTCAAGTTGCTGCGATGTTCAGCCGTTGGTCGAAACCCGGTGTCTTGACAGGCAATTTATGGCCAAATTAAAATCCAACTCAAAAATATCGAGATGCCCAGATCAACCGCACCAAGTCCACGGCAGGATGGAAAGTAACGAAATATCCTTCGTAATCACTTGCTCCAGCAAAAATCAGCATCTCACATAGAAAACTCAATATCGATGCAATTCTGCGATTCACCATCACCACCATCATCATTCGAGACAGAAAAAGAAACGTAGCATTTTACCGCACACAAGAAGCTAGAGAGAATGTCTGAGAAACCTCGCTACGACCAATACTAATTCCACATTAATTAGGTTCCTAGACCAACTACAAGAAAATTTTGCGCCTGAAAGAGAAAACTGCACGACTCCAGATTGCAAAATTCATTCTTGATTAGACTGCCGCAGGAAGTTTGTTCGCGATGCTACGTGCTGGCGAAATATATCCATTGAAAACAGTTATTGTTTACACTGTTTGGAACAGAAAACAGACCTGTCTTTTTTGCCACCTTTTGTTAATTGGAAGAAAAACTTAGCTAAGTTTCCGAACTCGTAATTCAAGAATACAAATTACAGGCTGTAGAAAAGAGCTTCATTAAAAGTTCCTACACTATTGAAAGTTGAAAGCTCCTGCAATAAAAACCAGATTGTTCATAGAATTATAAAGTGTTAACAGTTTTCGTTGGCTGCTTCCAGTGACTACCATGAGATAGCACACTAACAAATTAAACTGATGGTCTTCCGAGTGTTATTTCAATCAATGTTTTCCAACAAAGCAAGCCCTCGGCACCAAATCAAGTAACCTCTTTGAAAGAAATTCAGCATTAAAATGAGCAAGAGCCAAATTCTTCAAAACCTCTTCAAAGGCTTAAGTCTACAATGCTAAATAGCACAAAACTAAAAACATCAATGCTAGTTAATACATTGAGCGCAGCTCCGCTCATTGTCTCTCTCGTCCAAACAGTTCCCAGGCACAAAGAGCTCAGAATAAGTCACGTTTTATCGTCCATTACGCGTTGAGTCTAACTTTAATACCGCATGACCGTAAGTTTGCGCTTATTCCGCGCAATATTCACAAAGTACACCATAATCGACGAGAATTATCGTTAATTCAACGACAGAGCTTCGCGAAGCGACAAGCAATACGACAGCAGGTGACCAACTGCCCACAGGGAACATAAAATTAAGGTAAGCACGCAGTTACAATGACTTCACACGTCTGAGCCTGAGAAATCCATCTCTGTGACCATCATTTCGCACTTGCGAGCACTCAAAGCTTAGCGACAAGTCAAGCCTCGGCACGGCACCTTAAGGCCACAAAACACGCCGTTGGCAATGCTGGGGCCGCGATTTAAGCCCCTGTAGCGATCGCTTTGCAGCTCCCAGCACCGAACGCGGTAATTGAAGCCCCAAAAACGATTCCAGGAATCCTCGTTCACTTCGCTAAACAAAAAGAACGCGCGTCGATAGCAGTGCCTTCGCGTTGGATTCATTTCCAGCTAAACATCATCGTCGTATCGAGATGAATAGAAGCGCGTCGGTGTAGGATTTTTTGTAAATAAGATGGAGTAAATTTCTGTGGCGTAATTCCGAAGCTGACATAAACAACTGCCAATTAGCTCCCTAAATAGTGCTAGGGTGAATAGATCACAATGGATAACATTGCAGTTCACTTCACTGAAGCTCATGGTATTGAAATTTGTATTAAAAAAGGAAGGAATCATTTATACTAAACAACAAGGGTTCAACTTGAGAAGAATCGAAATACTGAAATTGGAGATGATTTAGTCGATTAATACATATATCACTAAAAGAATTCAAAATTAATTTAATCTCTTGCCAAATTGAGAAACTAAAACAGTGATTACCTTCAACAAGGCGATATTCAGAAGCAAAACTAGATGTAGGTTTAATTTTCTCTTTGTTTTCTTCAGCCGACGTTATTCAACTTCCAAACAAATACTCCAGTAAAATTTCTCTTCCACTACGAACTTAGTCCAACTTTCCTGGTCTTGAACAGCAAGCTTACACGCTCTGTTATTCGAGAACGCGGATCAAAACTTCTGTAAATTAGAGGTAAAACCAAATGAAATTTACAGAACTTGTACAAATGTAAGGAGCAAAAATCAACAAAACGCGACACAAAGTATTAACGAATTAAAGCGTACAGAATTCGCATCAAGTGTAGGAAATCTACAACAAAAGTTAATAGAAAGTAATGGCGAAATAAAGCATACTAAACTCGTACTAAGTGTAGGAAGACGTCAACACCCTAACTCAGGAGTCCTTCACAAGCATCTCTATTGACACTTTCATCAATTGTAATTAGAATTGTATAGGTACTCAAGCCTTTGTTAGGCAAAGGAGGTCGAGATGCAAATTGGCTTCAACGTTTGGCGCGAAAAAATCGGTCTGATGTTGATTAGAGGGAGCACTGCAGACCGTTTCCGGGCTTTGCAGGCGACGTAGAGAGAGGAAGAACGGGATTTAACAAAAAATAACGGAATGGAAAGTAGCTAACCAGAGGGGACGAGAAAAGGGAAATAGCCAACCAGAGGGACGACAAATGAAAAGTAACGAAGTAAAGATAGAAGTTGAGAAATGAGGAACTAATAAAGGAAGGGGGTAGGAAATCAGAAGTAAAGATTCAGAGCAGCTGAAAGTAATTAAAGCTATTGAAGGGTTGAGAAGCGGGACATAGGAGGTAAAACGAGAGGGTCGAGATATTGAAATGAAGTGCTATGTTGAGGACTAGGTATTCATTACTTACAAAAACAAAGCGAAGAATAGGAAAACAGGAAGC
The DNA here is from genome assembly GCA_014220935.1 of Platorchestia sp. MABIK. NCBI lineage: Eukaryota > Metazoa > Arthropoda > Malacostraca > Amphipoda > Talitridae > Platorchestia > Platorchestia sp. MABIK. Next base: position 3,719 of record JACJUY010000813.1, read on the forward strand.
AAACCCCAAACACGCGCCACGAGAAAGAAATGGTAAGGCAACGAAGTTCAGAAATGGGAAAGCAACTAAGCCAAGAAAGGAATGCAGAAATATTAACAAGAGAACGAAAAAAATTCTAGCAATTGTAGAGGTGATTCACGATAAAGGAGATATCGTACCCTCAAGCTCACTGACTCACGAATAAGTACGCCAACAACGACGAGATGTAATCGTGAACATTGAAGACAAAGAAGATGTTTGGCTTACTCTAAAACACGAAAAACTTGACGTAAAAAACAATCTGACCAAGGAATTCTGAGCGTAAAAATTTAAATCTTCAGAGATGGCCATATTCCTAAAATGAACAAGTCTTGAACGAAGTTTTGAGCATCAAGATTGATTGATGTATTTATTATAAGTTGGTTTTAGCCTCTCTTACTACAGCAAAGACGTTCAAAGAGGGGAACGATGAAGGTACCGTTTAGTATGGAGTTTAGGGAATGCGGAATCAATGCACAAGGTACGTTCCAGCATGGAGATAACACCTGCATAATAAATTGAGTCATTCTGCAGGAACATTACAGCGGGTGGCAGAATAACAGCGGGTGGCAGAATAACAGCGGGTGGCAGAATAACAGCGGGTGGCAGAATAACAGCGGGTGGCAGAATAACAGCGGGTGTCAGAATAACAGCGGGTGGCAGAATAACAGCGTAACGAGCACCATTTGAAGATTACAGTTGATATGACCGCACAAAATCATCACTAGAAAAATCATCAGATTCCACGTGAGAGAATCTCGAAAACGCAATACAAAGAGACGGAAATGAACTCCAAAAACTACCATCAAAAGAAAAACATGAATGCAGAACGCAGCCCTGCGCACGCAGTAAGAGTCCACACACCCGCGGTAAGGGATGATGCTTTTGTGCCACCATAATAGCACGGAAAATGCACTCGGAAGCTAAAAACAGAGGAAGGGAGAAGCGTATAAAGGGAGTCTGGATCACGCCACGTCAGTGGTCACGAGCACTGAGTAAAGGTACCTTGAAATTGCTTTGCTTTAATGCATTGTTCATTTTTAATGCCAGAACGCTCATGCAGAGCGTCAATAATTGTTGAGTTAGCGTGAACGTAGCTATTTTCTTCCGTTAATTCATAGCTATTCCAACAACGGTATGTCTGACACGAGACAAATATCTGACAGCAAACGAAAACAACTAACTTCTGTTACAACTTGAAGAACAAGAATCTAATCGAACCGTAGCTAAAATCGAACCATAACATCGAATACAATCGAACCGAGAATATAATCGAACACAACATTCGGAAGACAACTCTAGGCACGGTGGGGTAGGGACGAAGCTGTATTAATATCGAATATACAGTATTAATATCGAATCTACAGTATTAATATCGAATCTACAGTATTAATATCGAATATACAGTACTAATTTCGAATATACAGCATTGATGTCGAATATACAGCATTAATTTCGAATATACAGCATTAAAATCGAATAAACAGCATTAATATCGAATATACAGTATTGATATCGAATATAATCGAACCGTACACGAGCAACATACCATTCGTGCCCAGAAGACAACTCTTGAGGTAGGGACGAGTCAGTACGTGCGTACGCGGCACCCCACTCCCCGGAGGGAGAACTAATGGTCATGTAGTTCTAAGGTGGCGTCACGACTCCAGCCGGCTCTCGCTCTCTCCTCCTCTCTCACAGCAACCCACGGAGGCCCGGCATGCCGAGTTCTCACACGAACACACGCTAGCCAAACTCAATACGTGAAACTGCATGTGGGTTCCCAGGTGAACACGCCAGCAAAACTGAATACTGTACGTGAAACTGTCAGTTATTCATGGCACCTGGTTATTCAACATGGGTACTCCATAACCTTTGCATATGTGTACCCATGATACCCATGTTAATTCGAAAAATCGTATTTAATTATTTCTTTTGTTTGGTTCACGTTTTTTTTTCGATTCTTCAGTGCCTAACTCTTCCTCTTTAGTGTCATCGCATACTGAACTCCCTGCAAAGCTGTTCTGGAGTTGTACAGTCGTTTTTACCATATTATACAGACATTTTTTTAGAGCTTTATTAGAATTATGAAAAAACCTTATTGCATAAAAGCTCGAAAGCCATAATCAAGCTTTTGATTAAAATGAACCATATATTAAATGATAGTACAATAAAAAACGTTCAAAACATTATATTACTCAGATTCAACAAAGAAGCAAACAATTAGGAAAGACCTACTACTTAGAATTTTTTATGACAGAAAATAGTTGCTACAGATACAGAATACAATCAACAACTCTATTGGTTGAATGATTATAAGGAATTTTTAACCACCTTTACCACAACAAAGATGTTCAAAGAGAGGAAGGATGAAGGCACCATTTAGTTTGGAGTTAAGGGAACGCGGAATCTACGCACAAAGTGCATAAAAACAGTGAGCTAAAAAAGAAGTTCATAAAACACAATAAAAATTGGAGGAAAAAATAGTAGGTGCTGAAAAACAAGACAGTAGTGAACAGAAAAAGATAGTCCGTAGCAGAACGAAAAACCTAGTCTATTTCAACAAAAAGAAGGCCTACCTAACCTTCAGCTCGGGCCCTCACATAGTCCCCCTGGGAGCGGTAATTCCCATAGACACAATAGTTGTATCCCCCTGAAGGTGGATATGTGTTAAAATTCAGCCTCTGATCCTCACAACCGAATCTGTCTTTGTTAGACCTGGAAAGGGTATGAAACGATACATGAATATTTCCCATATGAGGCTACACATATCGAAGTTTGTTACTTTGATTAAGCGAGAGTGACTTAATATGCTGCTATTCGTATCCGTTATAAGTTTTTCCGTCTGAGCAGATCCAGTGATCGGTTTTTTAACCTCTTGAATACGCGTTCTAAATACGACAAGCTCACAAAAAATTACCCTAGAGAGATGAAATTTTTAACTCAGCTTCGGCAGCTTGCAATTTTTTCTATGCTCGACAGTCACTATTCCAAAAAATTTGCAAATTATACCATCGCAATCAAAGATCTTGAAACGCTAAGTGAGATCTCCGTTCTTTTTTTGCCGACTAAATATTCGATTTAGCCTCCTAGAATTCTGGAATCAAAACCATGATGGCATAATTAGATGCATAATTCTGGAAATTCAAGCCGTCCTTGTGACAAAAATTCAAGTATTGGCCTACACAAAAACCTTCAACACTAGATAGAAATAGGAAATGCTTCACTACCACTGGAGTAATCAGCAGTATGCCAACAAATTTAAAATAAGAACTATTTCTGCCAAAGATGAGTTTTTCTATCAATGCACCCATACGTGAGGCTCACCTGTCCTTACTCGTAATCGAACAAAACGAGTTGAATAGCAAGTAATTTCGCCAAAGTTTTTCGTAGGGGTTATATGTACATCCGTAAAAATATTAAATGAATGTTGACATTTTTATCTGAAAAGAGATATTTAGCTATACGTAAAACGACAAATATGACAAAAATGTTTCCAAGCAAGAAAATTCGGGGCATAAAAATTTAAATATTCAGGCACTTGAGACACCTCGTTTCAGTTCACTATTTATGCACAAGAATTGTACACACGGATGGGATTACACACACCTACATGAAGATAAGAATTGAATAATATAAAGTACCCTGATGCATTTAATAATAATTACTGTCGACGGGGATATGAGATCCTCCTTTACCCTCACACGCTACCGTATAAATTTACTCTGCAATTGCCGACAAAACTTGCACAAGTCTTAACAAGCCTAAACATTTTCATTTCTCTGAACGAAGCCATTTTAAAGCAAACGAAATTCAGCTTCCGGTTGTCCAGTTAATCAAGGGAAAGGAGCGAAAAAGTTCCAGTTAGTCTCTTTCACACGAGGGAAACACAGCGCAATTAATTTCATTTAACAGCCGAGCGTCCAATAAAAAAAAAAAAGACAATGAGCAGCTGGGCATTCCATGAAGAGGCACAGCCTCTGCAAACTGCCTGTCTACAAAAGCAACTGAAAAAGGCTGGAACAACTTAGGATAATATATATAGAAGCTACATTAAGGCCGTACTGCCCTTTAGCAACCATCGAGTATAATCTACGTTATAATACGGTAACTATATTGCACTACATTAAGGCCGTACTGCCCTCTAGCAACCATCTAGTATAATCTACATTATAATACGGTAACTATATTGCATTTTATCAAGGCAGTATTGCACTCTGGCGACAATAATTCAAATCTCAACATATTGAAGCAGTATTGTACTCTGGTTTAATTTACACCTCAACCTATTGCGGCAGTATTGCGCTCTGGAGATAATTAACACCTCAACATATTGCGGCAGTATTGCCATCTGGCAACAATTTGTATTTTAACATATCAAGGCAGTGCTGCACTCGGGAGACAGTAGTTATCTTATCTATATAGAGTCCCCACTATGCGTAATTTGACACGGATTACACGTAGACAGACTACCAAAACACAGCTGTTGCGTGGAGGGTTTTGAACTTAAATTCAATTCTCAAGCACTGAGGTCCAAACTTGTGCTCCTGATTCGTGTAGGTATGATGGCATCTGAATGAACAAATAATTATGCCTTTATCACACATTGAATTGAGTTTTAGTTAAATTTAGAACAGAAGTTAGAATACGAGTACATATGTAGGAAATGCTGGAGACAGTCTCAGCAAATAATCCAGTTTCCATTAGACTCGTAGACTGTATAAGCTGACTTAGAGGGTAGGGAACAACGATGAAAAGATATAAGCCAGGGTACGAAAGCTAGATAACATTATATGTTAGTTTAGGCCAATCCAACCACAAAAAAAAGCCTTCCAAAGTGATTAAGAATGGAAATACCATTTCGAGTGGAGTTGAGGAAACGTGGAATCTATGCAGAAAGGGCATAGAAACAGTAAGATGAGAAAGAAGTTCATGAAACAAGATCAAAGTTGAAGAAGAAAGTAGTAGGTGTTGAAAAAACAGGACAGCAGTGAATCGAAAAAAAGTTGGTCCGTAACAAAACAAAAACCTATGATATTTTAACAAAACGAAAGCCTACCTAACCATTAGCTCGGGCTCTAACATTGCCCCCCTGGGAGCGCTAGTTCCCATAGATACAATAGTTGTATTCCCCTGAGGGGACGCACGCGTGGAAGGGCATTGTAATAGTATAGGATTCGAGTGAAGATGAACAGCACGGATATATAGTCTCTCCCAAAGAAGATGGTAACTGTCTTCAAAAAGTGAAGCTTCGGCGCGGAGAGTGACATGGGCAGAGTTAGGATCTCACGCCAACGGCCTCAATCTACTGGGTATGTCTATTGGCACTATATGCTATTATTCGAAGTTGGTCCGCAGGACACGTTTCACCGGGCTCCTAATCCGGAGGGAAAAGATCCCCTAACCTCTGTGTACTTTTCGGGACGGTAGGACTGTTGTCCATTTCTGGTCAACAAATCACTCCTAAAGAGTAATGTGGAGACTAAGCTCAATGTAGGCTAAATTCACTCTTCTATTCGTTGTCTATTCTAGCGCCCTGAATGTATACCCTTTTTCCGTTATTGTCTTCCAAAAGGTTTTTTGATGTAGGAGGCAGAAAGCGAGTTGGAGCATTTTAAATTTACATAACAAATGCCAACCTTAACTTTACTAATTCTCTTTTCGCTCCAACATGATTTCCGTTGGCTATGCTGGGGAAACTATTTTGCTTAACGCACACAAAGCCTCTATTGGAAAATTTTGTGTACACCATGACATTAACAAATCACGACAGAAACAAACCATGACACACACACACACAATGCGGCACAAGACGATCGAAAGGTTAGAGCCAGGGTTCACGGTGAGGTCCCATGGTGTCAACACAGCTTCGTCTTCGCAAAAAGCAGAGGAGGAGGAAGAGAAGGCAGAGGAGAAGGAGGAGGAGGAGAAGGAGGAGGAAGAGAAGGCAGAGGAGAAGGAGGAGGAAGAGAAGGCAGAGGAGAAGGAGGAGGAGGAGGAAGAGAAGGCAGAGGAGGAGGTGAAGAGGGAGGAAGAGAAGGTAGAAGAGCAGGAGAAAGCGAAAGATGAGGAGGAGAAGGAGAAGGAAGAGGCGGAGAAGGAGGATGAAGAGAAGGCAGAGGAGGAGGTGAAGAGGGAGGAAGAGAAGGTAGAGGAGCAGGAGAAAGCGGAAGATGAGGAGGAGAAGGAGAAGGAAGAGGCGGAGAAGGAGGAGGAAGAGAAGGCAGAGAAGAAGGCGGACTATAAGGAGAGGTGGAGGAGGAGATGGTGCACCAGGTGAGGAATGTCCGCGCAGCCCCGGGCCATCACGGCACCGTCGGCAGCGGCAGTGCCTCCGAAGGCGGCAAAAAAGGAAACGGTCCCCCGAGCCCCGTACAAATTCAGGCTTGCGATGAGATAAGTGCCTCGTTTTGCCACTTTATGTGAGCTCAAGTGCCTCCAGCTTCGAATAAAAGAAAACTTCATGCCAGTGTTAGCATACGCTCGAAAAATTCAGCACTGAATCAACGTCAAAAGTATCTCTTGCATCCATCCGCTGGAGTTCGGTTACTTGCGTCGTTTTTTGATGATCGTGTGAATATAATAGGATAAATGTTGAACGTTTTTTTGTGTTGGTATGATGACGTTTTTGACACTTTCAACTCTTCACTTCTCAAGCTTCTATCTCAACGCCATCGAAGAAATTTAAAAAGCCACTGCATAGACCAGGAGTAATCAATAGGTTTCAACTCTAGTCTTGAAGAAAGCAGTTTGGGTGGACAAAATTCCACAGTCGCTACGTTCCAGCTGAAATTCAAACTGAAAATTAAATAAGAATGTTGGCGCTTTTTTCACTAAGTATAAAAAAGTACAAAATTCTATCCCGGCTTCAGGGATAGGTGAAAAGCATCTGAAAACCATTTTAAAAAAGAAGAAGAGCGAACTAACATTCATAGAAGCTAGTATCTATACTTGAATGCGCCAATTGCACTAGACTTAAGAAACAGTCTACTGCTGTATCGCTTGTGGTGATAAAATTCTTTAATTATTTCAAATTGTTTAAAACAGCCATGATCAAAAATCTATACATCTCAGCAACCAGACGCGAGTGCGACAACTTCACAAGTTGTTCGAGTCAAGACGCGAGTTTCACAAGGCGGACGAAAAGCGTCCTAGCATTTCCAGGTGAACTTGCCGGTACATTTGTGAGGAGATCCACTGAAATATTTGCGCAAGTCCTCGCATTTCAGTGCACATTAGGCTCACGAGCGGCGGTTGCGACGCGTGACCCTCTCGGCTCCACATCGCGCCAGACCACGACGAAAAATTTCCGCGGAATGGCGCACGAAAACTTCGGCTGTGTGTAATGAGCTCCGGTCTGTGATGGCTGTTTGAGGTGCGCGGTAAAGTTGCGCAAGTCAAACTCATAAGACGTGGCCATGTGTGTAGAATGGATACCCACTGCTACTCTTGTTGGGTTGACAACATGGCAGGAGAAACAAGGTAGGGTCAAACCAGTCTTTTTTCTCTACCGTGTGAGGATGGTGACGTCACGGCTACGAACCAATGGCAGCGTTCACATTGCCTCTGGCAACACTGCGAGCTCCAAATCTGACACCACTATTGGCCTAACATGTCACAATGGTGACGTCATAAAGTTTATTTGAATTAAAGCCGTTCTATTTCCTAGCCGAACAAGAGAAAGTGTATTTCCCCCATGTCATTTCACTCTACCTCGTTTCCTTAACCGTGGTTGACAATTAGGTATTTTTAAACAGATCTTTAATATTGAACATGATGTATTACGAAGCATGCTACATTAAGCCCCCACTGCTAATCCAGTTGGGTTCCAATTAGGTATTTTTAGACGGATCTTTAATATTGAACATTGTGTATTATGAAAAAACAGCTTCCTAGCGGAACCCTCTTGCTACTTCAGTTGAGTTAGTAATAAGTATTATTAATCGGAATTTTTAATGGGAACTTGATATACTATAAATACGCTACCCATAATCTGATGTTAGAAAAACTGTTCAACCTATGAGAGATACTAAACAAAAAAAATACTAATGCATTCGACTTGAAAAATATTAAGTGATGAGTGAATGCAAGCCAAGCGATGATGGTTGAATTCACAAACATATCAAGTAAAATTGTGGAATTGAAGTGTAACATCTCATGCGAATATCATGCACGTATAACGTTTGTTAATTGAATCGAGTACACGATTTGAAAGCAGTAACGATAATATTTAATACGGCCGCGAATACAACCTTTAATACGACTGATGATTCACTCTATTTCTACCGGAACTTTTGGAACCACCCAAAAGAACGTAAACGATTTGTTTACGCTGAAGCGCAGCGAGAAATCCAAAGTTAAAATGATGAAAATTATTTTCTTCATGCATGCAGACCTGACATTATGTGGGAGGGAAGAATAAATAAATTGTATAAATATCTTAATACAATTTGTTTATAAATTAAAACTTATAATTTTCCGTTATAAACGGAAAGTCAAAGCCTGAAGCTGTGAAATAGAGAAGTAAAAATTTCACAAGATCACCGCTTCCATAAAATTGAAAGAAATACACAGCCGGTAGTTTCAGGAGGATAAGTAACAGTAAAGTGCACATGCAACGCAAAAGTTCGTTCTGCCACTCAATATTCGATCGCTTGAGCACTCGAATTCTAAGCTTCTAAACACGAGTTGAATTATGATGGCGGGGATTTTCTTTTTGTTTCACATCAAGCTCCGAAAATCCCTTCTGGGCAACGACGTCTGACTGACGTCTAAATTCAGAAAGTACGTACATAACTTCGTCACTGGTATTAACGATTTTACAAAAACTCAGACGCTTTGAATCCAAAACTGGTGTTGAAAGTCTATTTTATTATGGGCACGTGAGTTTCCGTAGAGGAATAGCGTACCTAACCTTCTCATTTTCGTCCTTTACAGATTAGATTAGTCGTTAGTTTTAGCCTCCCTACCCGCAGCAACAAATGCGATCCAAAGAGAGGAAAGAGAAAGGCACCATTTAGTATGGAGTTAAAGGAAACGCGGAACCTACGCAGAAAGGGCATAGAAACAGTAAGTTGTGAAAGAAGATTATAAAACCAGACCAAAGTTGAAGAAGAAAGAAGTAGGTGCTGAAAAACAGGACAGCAGTGAACCGAAAAAAGGTCGTCCTTAACATAAAAAAACATTTTATTTCAACAAAAAAGAAAGCCTACCTAACTCTCAGCTCGGGCCCTCACATTGTCCCCCTGGGAGCGCTAGTTCCCATAGATACAATAATTGTATCCCCCTGTGGGGGTTCGTCCTTTACAACAAAACCTCGAAACAAGTACAGGCTACAAAGACACTCAACAGGTACAGACTACAAAGACACACAACAGGTGCAGGCTACAAAGACACGCAACAGGTGCAGGTTACAAAGACACTCATCAGGTACAGACTACAAAGACACGCAACAGGTACAGACTACAAAGACACGCAACAGGTAAAGACAGGTACAGGTGCGGGCAACAGCGCCACCTATAAAGTCTGAGTCACACCGACACGCGTCACATTAACGCCACAATAACCGAACATGATAAAATTGTCCACATAAATTATACAATGAGCATACGATAAGTATAAGTCATAATAACACGGATAATTTGCCGCTCATTTCCATCAGCAGAATAGGCGCCAGTAAATTTCGTGAGCTGGCCAAGGCAAGGGAGCTCCGTAGGCATCATGCAGTTAACACCGTAAGTCGGATGATCCGTCTTGGAGAGCCAGTCGTCCCCACTGAGTATGTTTGCCATTTGTGCGCCGCAATATGCAACCAAAGTCGCTCGTAAACCTCCGCTCAACTCCGGTCCATCGTTTGTCATTTTCCGGCGATGGCTTAAGGACTTAACACGGAATCTGTTTGTCCACTTCCATGATGTGGACCTGGTTCATAAAAATGTGTAGCAGTTGGTTGTACGGAAATCATTCATGAATCTGCTTTCACATTCCACTCGAATCGATCAAAAAATAATACCTCACTTGTGGGTCTTCCAACGCAGACATTGATGAATTTGGGAGAACTGATAGAACATGTAAAAAGGAAGGATTTTAAGTTAATTTTTTGTGACTGTCACTGCCATCAGCCCACCCAAAAGACCTCTGCGACACTGGAAATAGCAGAGAATCTTTATCCTATCGACAAGTACTATCGAACATCAGAACTAGTTTGACCACAATGCGCGATACGAGCTGTCTAGCGTACACAAGTTACAAGTATTGAAATGAAGTTCATGCCATAATTTGACAGGAAGAGATGATAAAACGTAGAATCTAACATCCAAATCAGGCGTCAACAGATTATTAGATTATTAGTTAGTTTAAGCCTCCCTATCCTCAACAAATGAGATCCAAAGAGAGGAAGGAAGAAGGCACCATTTAGTATGGAGTTAAGGGAACGCGGAATCTATGCAGAAAGGGCACAGAAACAGTAAGATGAGAAAGAAGTTCATGAAACAAGATCGAATTTGAAGAAGAAAGTAGTAGGTGTTGAAAAAACAGAACAGCAGTGACCCGAAAAAAAGTTGGTCCATAACAAAACAAAAACCTGTTATTTTAACACAAAGAAAGCCTACCTAACCTTCAGCTCGGGCCCTCACATTACCCCCCTGGGAGTCAGGCGTCAACAAGAACCAAACAAACTGAAAACCATCCCTCAATTAGGCTCTCAAATCTTTAAGATTTAGTGATAAAGAATCGGACAACTAATAATGACAACTGAAAGAATCCAAAATACTTTAAACCATCCTTCAATTACCTCTCAAAAACCTTCAAACTCGGTGATGAAGAATCGAACAACTGAAAAGGGCATGTGGAAGAACCAAACTAACGTAAACACATTCGTCCACCAATAAGAGTCTCATAAAACTTAAAATTTGGTGATGAACCATCAGTAACAAGTGTATCCACAGCCGCAACAGTAGCCCCGCGGTCACCGCACATGCAGGCATGTCATCAGAGAGCAATAAATTCGAGAATACGAGATAAATACAAGAAAATGAGATAAATACGACAAAACGAGATAAATACGAGAAAACGAGATAAATTCGAGTATACGAGATAAATACGAGAATACGAGACAAGTACGAGAATACGAGATAAATACGAGAATACGAGATAAATACGAGAATACGAGATAAATACGAGAATACGAGATAAATACGAGAATACGAGATAAATACGAGAATACGAGATAAATACGAGAATACGAGATAAATACAAGAAAATGAGATAAATACGACAAAACGAGATAAATACGAGAAAACGAGATAAATTCGAGTATACGAGATAAATACGAGAATACGAGATAAGTACGAGAATACGAGATAAATACGAGAATACGAGATAAATACGAGAATACGAGATAAATACGAGAAAACGAGATAAATACGAGAATACGAGATAAATTCGAGAATACGAGATAAATACGGGAAACGAGATAAATACGAGAACACGAGATAAATACGAGAGTCGCACCTCGTCAACATCGCAGGACGCAGGTCTGTGCAACAAATGCCTTGTGTTTAAATTTCGCACGACGAGCAATATTGGCGAGTTGATTAGGTGCTATTGAGTGTTGAGCGTAGCGTGTGTTTCTGTGTGTGCGCTTGTTTGTGTGTACGTGTCT
>JACJUY010000813.1:32828-72063 GCA_014220935.1 Platorchestia sp. MABIK
TTCTGCACGTCTTGTCAGAACTGCTGCTGTCACTACAAAAGAGTCAAAACTGTTGAGGTCGCGTGGCGGCAGAGCATTGGGAAGTGGAACAAAGCTGATGGGTGCTGCTAGCTGTGTGTAATGAGGATGTGTTTGCTCTCTCGCTCTACTGAAGCGCTATTTCAAGTTAGCCGACTCTCCGGAAGTTGGAATTGGACTTCACGAGATTCTTCGTGTCCACTCAGAACTCGCCTCATGCCGTGTCTGCAGCACTGGGTGCGTCTTTTATACGTTTTGCCAGGATGATGTTATTTTCTGTTCATGCTGATTTGTTGATTGTGTATGTTGACAGATGAGTCAAATGCGGATAAATTATACGCTTGCTTTGATGGCTCGCTGCCGCTTTAGGGTTGTGAATCGTAAATGAGCGCAATCGAAGAGAAAGAAAAAAATTATCTTCCATTAAATCTTTTTAAGATATTCTAGGAGATTTTCATACGTTATTCAGGCGTGCAGTAGGGCACCTGATTTTCTCATATGTCTATCTTCGCCAGTTCAACATGGATAGGGATGTTTATAATCTGTTGTCGCCTAAGGCCTAAGTTACTTGCTGCTGCCTCAATATAATGCTTTGGAGCCCCCTCAGGGGGACACAACTGTTGTATCTATGGGAATTAGCGCTCCCAGGGGGGCAATGTGAGGGCCCGAGCTAAAGGTTAGGTAGGCTTTCTTTGTGTTAAAATAACCTAGGTTTTTGTTTTGTTATGGACCAACTTTTTTTCGGTTCACTGCTATCCTGTTTTTTCAACACCTTCTACTTTCTTCTTCAACTTTGATCTTGTTTCGTGAACTTCTTTCTCATCTTACTGTTTCTGTGCCCTTTCTGCATAGATACCACGTTCCCTTAACTCCATACTAAATGGTGCATTCCTCCTTCCTCTCTTTGGATCTCATTTGTTGAGGATAGGGAGGCTTAAACTAACTAATAATCTAATCTAATCTGCTTTGGAGCCTGAAGCTGCTGTAGGTTTAGTTGTGTACTTAGGTTAGCTCTTTAACTCCTTTCTTTTCGTTCTCTTGAGATCGCCTCTGTTGTGACAACGGAATCTTAAACCAGCTAATTTAATATGAAAAATATTAATTTTTTGCTCCTCCATCTTATCTCGTTGCGAAGGCCGGTGTTTCGTGCAAAAAATCAATTCAAAAGTATTATGTTCCTTATTAGCATGTGATATTCCACTGCTACCGCAGCGAATGTAAGGGACTGTTCAGGTGGTTTTTCATCCCAGCGCTGCGTCGTATCGTATGTCTGAAATTATGTTTCTTTAGGAATTATTTCATTAGGATAATTTGGTGTCCGCTCCCACCAGTTTCTAATGAGACCAACTATATTGACATGATTATATAAGTCATTTTAAGAATAATATGATTGAATGATTCACTTCGCTCATCGTGAGCCAACAGATATCTTCGGTAAGCGTGTGTTGAGAGCAGCATTAATGCCGTATTTTCAAGCTGTCATTTGTACGTGCATGTTCAGTATTGTCAGGATCAAATACAGATTTCGTCTCATTTTATCTCACTTTACACACTCATTCTTCTGAACTAACAAATGGAATTGAAACATAAAAGTGCATTTATTTCACTATTGAACGCTGACAACTCTATGTATAACAAAGCTATTGAAGGAGAAGTTTGTAACAAAGAAAACTTATCTCACGAGTCCGATCGGGCGTTGGTATTGTGTTGGCGGGGAAGCTAATCGAATTTTGAATTGAAGCTAATATGTATTACCGAAGCAAGATGGGTCTTCTGAACTCTCATGATGATTCACGACGCGTGTGTTCACTTTATAGTCAATTCGAAATAACGCGGTTACATCGCTTTAAGCGACGAACCCAAGAAAGGAGCAGCAGTCCTTGTGATTTTGCTTAGTCTATCTTTCTCATCAATGTTCCAGAGTAATCTGCATGGTTGGCCCTCTTTAACCCTGAAGGCGTGTAGTTATGGACAAACACGTTTTGAAAATGATTAAGAGTTAAATGGTGTAAAAGCCCACAATCTTAATTAATCATCAAGAACCTAAATCCCTAAGACGAACCATTCAAGCGGCGTGAGCTGCGAGGGTTATTCGTATTATTATTATTCGTAGTGGATTGTGCGGGGGCTCGTAGAATTCCACGAAAGCAAGATTTATGCACAAGAACTCGTTTCTCACGAGATGACGATTTTATAATTCTTTTCGAGGCATGGTAAAGAAATGTCGTTGGCCAGACGCACTCCTCCCTCGTAGAGTTGGATTATTCGGATGCGATATAGGAAGTTGTGCGCAGCATGAAAAAAGTGATTCATTTTATTTACTTCGGTTTTAAATTTTTCCCCTATAATGTACTCCTCCATAATGTTAAAGTACAGTTCGAGTTGATACGGTGTTTATAGTCATGCATTTGTAATTTGTTCCAGGGTTATTTGTGATTTGGTTTTAAAAATTCTGTTGAATTGTACTAGGATGAGAATGATATATTCATGTTTTTCGCACTCTCTCACTGTAGACCAGATGAAAACACAAGATTTGAAAAGATTCGCGGTTATCGCTGATACAGGTGCACGGTTACATTAAAAAAACATTGTTGCAAGAAACTTCATGCTCAAAATTCGAGTGGGGCTGAAAACTACTGGCGGCACTGTTTCAAAAGTGTATCTAGTGACGAAAGCATTACAAATGGTTGAACAGCTCAAAAAAAAACTGTGAATTGTCCGCAATGCAGCACAAGAACGACGCGATTGTCAGGCATTCGCTGCGCAATTTAGTTTGAACATTTCTTCATGTGAACTATCTACGAGTAATTTTAGTTTAACCGTCAAGATAAATTGTGCAGGCAAGAGTTAACGCAATATCGACTTTGTTCCAGCAAAATTAATGAGAGGCATCACAAGAGCGCGTCGTCTGTCAGTCACAGTAGCTTAGAGCTGAGCTTCAAGACTCGCCGCAAGTCGTGTGCGCTTAGGAACGGGTGCAGGTTTAGGGACCGCTTGGTGAGAGCTAAACAGCTTTTATATGATAAGAAAACACACGACTATTGCTTAGTGTGTTCGATGCCATACTTAGTGGGATTAGAAAGACTCGGTCAACTAGCCGTGTTTGATTTTTCCAACACCAAATTTTTGGCTCGTGATCGTGTTAAACTTGAAATGACTGAAATACCACCTGTGGGATAGTGTTTGAAAAACAACCAATTGGCATTCCCATAACATAGCATCAGTGAAAACTGCCTTGTTTAGCTAATGGATTTGTGTGAGAGCCCGAGCTGAGAGTAAGGTTGGCTTTCTTTTTGTTGAAATGAAATGTTTTTTGCTATGTTAAGGACCACCTTTTTCGGTTCACTGCTATCCTGTTTTTCATAACCAACTACTTTCTCCTTCAACTTTTATCTTGTTTCATGAACTTCTTTCCCAACTTACTGTTTCTATGCCCCTTCTGCATAGATTCCGCATTCCCTAATATCCATACTAAATGGTGCCTTCCTCCTTTCGATACGCACTTTTTTGTAGTGGTTAGAGAGGCTTAAACTGACCTATAATCTAATATAATCTATTCTTATCTAATCTGAGCTAATGGATCACTGAATGAAGTCCACTTGGAGGCTGCAGATTCTGTCTCGTATCCAGTCGTTCATCGAGGCTTAAGGTCAATTCATTTTATAACTATAAATTTAGTTTCTAGCTCAGAATTTGTGTGTGAATTTTTGTTGAAAGTTTTTATTCACCATTAAGCGGGAGTTGTATGAATTAATTTCTAATTATGCCCTTAGATATTTTCATTGTACCAATCACAATAGAAGCCTTAAAATTGCGAGACTAATTTTTAAATTCAGCATGGCTACAAGCGGAATTCTACCGGAAGTCAATTATTTTTAACGTTCGGTTTTCATAACTTTGTGGTGAGCAGTAACCAGTGAACTGGAGTGTTTTCTTCGGGTAGACTAACAGCTGCACGCGTAAACAGTCCAACCGCTGGCCCTGTAATACGAGCTCTTGTTGCTCCTGTCCATGTGGGCGAGAACTGGGCAACGGAATTGTTTGGTGCCTGGTGCGTTGGCCCTGAATTCTGTTTGGTATACCATTGTTGATCATGGTGCTCTGCATCAACGGTGGTGTAACACAAATCTGCGCTCCTTGGCTGAGCACAGACTTGTGGTTGAAATTTGATCCATGTGCAATACGTCTGAAGGCGAGAGTATTGATTTGTTCTTATTTCGAAATAAAACAGCGGACCGAGTATGAGCCGACTTAAAGTGTGATTTTTTCGAGTCTTGGATGACCCATTATACGCAAAAATACACTGCGCGCTGTGGTGCGCTCCTATTTCATGCTTTAGAGCCGCTGTGTTTTCCTTTCTTAATTTAAATAGCTTGAAACCGAAGAGTGTGGATTCTCTGCGTTATTCTGGCTCGTACATCCTGGCAATGAAATATTTGCTTACTCGTTTAATCCTCACCCCCACATTACCTTCACTCAATCGTCATGGCTATACTTTTACTGCTATTGAAATTCGGTATAATTCATAATTTTTCTTTTTACATCCATCCTTTCTTGTGGCTTCAGTTCCCATGTACAAGGATTGAGGCCGTTACAGTGAGCATCCGCTGTCGTTAAAATGACTATTGATAAAATGTACACATGTTCGATGCAAAAAAGTACCATACACGCTATTTTATACAAATATTTTATTTTCTTTTCGCTAGAGAAAAATGGAGTTGGTGATGGCGTTGTGCATTCAAATTCACTCTGTTCCACTCCAACACATCACATGTCAGCGAAATGCCTGAGCTTGGGAGAAGGATTTCCTGCACGCTGTTCAGTGCCTCGTTTTGCCCTTCGTCACCAACATTGATGCTTTATGACTCGCTCTCTAGTGATCAGAATTGGTCATACAGAGCACGAATACGAGACAAAAAACCGAGCCATCTTCCTGTTACGGCCGGGAATGTCATTGATTCGTGTGGCCGCACACCTGCATCTGACAAGGAAGATGGTTTTGAGGGATAATGCTGGGTAGAGGCAAAATTCTCCCTTGTGGAAGCTAGGTGAATAAAACTTGACATGCTTTTGTCAAGAACACATTTTGTTCGTTCAAAATTTTCGAGTTTTACCTAAGAAAAAAATTATGGTATAAAGTATACGATTTTGACACTTTTTGCAAGTCTAATTACTCAGAAAATGTTCAACGCACATGCTTGATTTTAGTCTCATTGGACTCAGAAATAAATTGTCTTTAATGGGATCTACTACTCTGTATTTTGCCTAATTTACCGAATTTTTCAAATTTCACCGTTCACGTTTCTATTGCATATAGAGGAACGAAAATGAATACAGATATGTAAAACTGAATTCTTAACACATTTTCGTCTCTAAAATGTTTTGATTTTCGCAATAGAAGAAAAAGTTATTGTGCGAACACAAAAAAAATATATATACTTGCGCAATACTTTTTTCACTCTACGATTTTTTACGTAGAAGCGCGATTGTGGTCTCGTTCGACGCGGAAGGACTGTAGGAACCTCGTAACGTAGGATTTTTTTTGAATTTCGAATTAGAAAAAATCCCATTGAAAAAAGTGAAACTAATGTACTAGCTTGCACTAGCCCCCACTAATACCCCCATATTTCCAGAACGGCTCAACCAAATGTTCTCAAACTTACACAGGATATAGTTGAGACTTTGAGGAATCGAATAACATAAAAAAACGAAAATCGAAAATTTTGTCATTTCTCATCGCATTATCCCCTTAAAAACGTTAAAATCCCTCAGGGGGATTCCAATATTGTGTCTGTTGAAAGTAGTGCCCCCGGGAGGAAAATGTAAGACCTTGAGCTGGGAGCAGGCTTTCTTTTTGAAATAGACTTGGTTTTCTTGTTTTGTAAATCACCATCTTTTATCGGTTCATTTCTCTCCTTTTTTCAGCTCTTCTAACTTTTTCAACTTATACTCTTGTTTCATTAACGTTCTAACTTACCATTAATATGCGCAAGAGATCTTGTGTGGGAACACACCTTTTGTGTAGATTCTACGTTCCCTTAACCCTTTCCCCTACAATTTTTTTGTTAAAAACGTTTCTTTTTCAGACTATTTTTTTATTTTGGTTCTATTTAGGATTTTTGATGCTGGTTTTGAAAACAGTTTGTAGTTAATTTTTCTTCCCATTTTTGTGGTCAACTTTTTCTTTTGAAAACACCTTTGTCGGCAAAAACGAGTCACCCCTCTCCTCCTCACTTGTCGAGAAATGGTCATTGCCTGATAAACTGGCAGAGTTATCAGAAGTATTCAAGCTTCTGAGGGAAGGTTCATATTCACTATCTTCCGTTGAACTAGACATTTGGGGTGTAACACTTCAAAATGCTACAAAAAAGATGAATGCAAATGTAGATGCAAACAACACCCATCCGACGACAATGGCTGTTGGAGCAAGTCTAGTAACAATGTCCTTGTAATCCCACAGCTCTACCCTATCGCCTCTGTCAGGCGTACGATTTGACGAGAATACTCATTTTACACTTAAAATGGCTTACAAAGGCTTAAAATTGACGAGTATATACGTATGAAGCTGGTTTTTGAAGGTAAAGTTTTAGACGAGTATACTCGTCGACGACTGAAAAAAGAACATTTTGTGAAGACGAGTAGACACGTTTCTGCCGAGGAAGGGGTTAACTCTATACTAAATGGTTTCATCATCCTTCCTATTTTTGGAACACCTTTCTTGTGGTTTGGGAGGTTTAAACTTATTTAAAATCTAATCTTACGATCTCGAAAAACTGGTACTGCGTAGGCTCTCGTATTGGACAACTGCGAAAACTGTGCTTGGGGGCTTCTATGAAAACTTTTGTTTTCACTGACATCCTAAAACTCAAGTTAGGCCTGGGAATCGTTCGTCCATCAAATGTATCAGGTTGTAACGGAAATTCTGTTCAATTTTTGAGCTTTATGTTTAGGGCACGATTACTTCAATTTAGCTTGTTAATGTTGTGTGTTTATGTATAGTAATTAATAAAATGTTATTTATTCTCTCAGATTGGGTGAAATTTATCGTGATTAATAACTATTTTTAGCCCTTATGTACACTCCATGTAAAGAGCATATCAGGCATATTTTACTGTTTGAATTTCATAAAGGCAATACGGAAAACTCTGCAGCAAAAACAATCAAAGACACTTATGGAAATGATGTTGTGAATGAAAAGACCAGCAGAAGATGGTTTTCACGTTTCAAAAAGGATGACTTCAGTCTGAAAGACGAACCGAGAACAGGTGCTCGAAAAAACTCAATTTTGAGCAATTCTAAGCTGCCATTGATGAAAATTCAACCTGCACTGCTAGAGAACTGAGCAAAACCTTTAATGTTAGCCTTGTGACCATATATCGGGAAATGAAAAGACTTGGCAAAGTCTCAAAAACTAGGAAATGGGTCCCCCACGATTTGTCAGAAATCAACAGGCAACAGAGTGCGACCTGTTGTGTTTCACTGCGTTCTCGTGAACTTTAGGCACCGTTTTTAGACCGAATCATAACTGGCGACGAGAAGTGGATCCTTTACAACAATGTTAAGCGCAAAAAACAGTGGCTAAGTCGTGGTTTAAAGCCAATTCCACAGCCGAGAAGTGGACTGCACCCTTAAAAAATTATTTTGTGTGTATGGTGGGATGTGAAGAGAATTGTTTATTATGAACTAATGAGTGACAATCAAACAATCAGATCTGAAGTTTACTGTCAGCAGCAGAACTTCTTGTTACAACCTGATATTTACAGACCATGTGCCATAGGCCGGTAAAAGTGAAACACGTCAGCGGTATGACGGTGTGGGCTGCCTTTAGTAAGAACGAAGGCAAAGGTGGGCTTTGTTTTTTCCTTTAATGGAAATGAAGTCAATGGGCAGAGTGGACTTCGAGTTTTTGTACAAAAACCTTAGTGCATAGATTTTTGGGCTCAAATAATTACAAAAGCTGCGTTATTGTTAATGCAATGTATCAATGTTTTTAGAGCCGATAATATTTATCAACGTGTAAAGTTGCCGTGATAATCGACTGAATGTAAAATTCAACTACGTATTTGGTTTCCGCAACTCTAAGTTTCATTTCATGTAAACAGTTCAGTATTTTCCTTTGACAGTGTGATATCTGTTCAACGGATTTCTTCAGCATTGTGAGAAAGGTTGTTAGTAAAGCTATTTAAAGAGGAAAAATTTGCGGTGCAAATGTTGGTCTTGGCTAGAATGGTATGTATACTGAAGGGAAAATTTCTGCTATACTTATCGCCGAGTCATTCACGCAGTATTCAGACTGGCAAAAAAAGAGTCTGCTATTTGTGTGCTTTTGAAGATGAGTATAACTCCTGTATTGAATGACTCTCGTGCTTTTTTTGAGGAGGTTTATAGAGTGCCAATTTATCGTACAACTGACTTTTTGCCGAGTGTTGAAGGGTTCTTGAATTGAATTGGTCTTGGGCTTTAGTGAACATTTTTTTTACGATTCAACCTTTATTACCGCAATGGTGTAACTCATTTTATACAATGTAGCTTACCACGCGAATGTCTCGTGTAGAGTGGATTTTAAAATTAAATTTTTGAGGAAGTATTAGTGAATTGTTCAAAAATTTTTTACTCTGCATAGATGAACGCACCAAAGGCTGACATGTTTAGTTGTTTTTCTGTTGAAGTGAAACATTTTGGCTAACAAGAAATTTGCATCATGATTCTTCTCCAGCTAAGGTTGAATGTTCTTCAATGCATGTATGAACTTCCATCATATTAGAACGCTTCATATTTACAATGAAAGTACCTGATAACTTGCATTTTCAAGTACATTTCAAAGGATCTTTGAGACTTGAAACTTCTGAAGAAATTACTGGCGACCCAGAGGAGGATTTTGTTAGGATGCCATAACTATTTGAAGGACTTCAGGACTTGTATCTTTTGTGCCCATTTCAATTCTTTTACCCCTCAGGGGATACAACTATTGTGACGTACCGAGCTAAATGTTAGGTAGGCCTTCTTTTTGTTGAAATAGAATAGGTTTGTTGTTTTGTTACGGAGTATTTTTTTCGGTTCTCTGTTCTGTTTTTCAGCACCTACTACTCTCTTCAATTTTTTCTTATTATATGAACTACTTTTTTAGCTCACTGTTTCTATGCACCTTGTGCATTGATTCCGCGTTCCCTTAAACTCCATGCTAATTGGTGC
The DNA here is from genome assembly GCA_014220935.1 of Platorchestia sp. MABIK. Taxonomy (NCBI): domain Eukaryota; kingdom Metazoa; phylum Arthropoda; class Malacostraca; order Amphipoda; family Talitridae; genus Platorchestia; species Platorchestia sp. MABIK. The sequence goes on from JACJUY010000813.1 coordinate 42,039, forward strand.
CTTCATCCTTCCTCTCTTTGAACATCTTTGTCGTGGTAAAGGGAGGCTAAAACTTTCTTTTAATCAATTAATTCGCTTCTTTCAGTTTTCTCGTCTTCTTCGCTACTTTTTCTTCGTCTTTATTGCCTTTTCTTTCCCAACTTACTGTTTATATTCAGAGGGTATCCTTTGTGGGAACACACTTCGTGCACACATTCCCCGATTTCGACAGGTTATACTAAATGATCCCTTTTGTTCGCTTTTGTGAGGCCGCTTTCATTATGCAAGAGTCTAATATTAATATGGTAATAATCATCATCATAATAACTGAGACTGATTCGAACTGTGTAAGTGACGAAGGCAGCAAGCGACCGACGTGATGTAAATTCATGTGAACAATATTGAAATGCTTTATAAATTATGGATTTTCTCGTTTATCGGTACACGAACTCGACGTTACTTCATGAATTCAATGCATAACAATAACTCTGTTGTATTGAGTACATTTTACGGTCTCTAACACATATGTGTTAGATTAAGGAAATTACCCAATATTTTATTTAATATAGATTCGCACTTTCAAGCCTGTGCTATTGCAGCAAAACTTATGAGTGAGTGCACCTTCACATCACGCACTTTTGGCGTCTCTAGGATTTCAAGCAAATGGTAATTCGTTCAAGTATTGTGCGCGATATTTTCAAAATAGCCATAGAATGACCGTTCGAACATAGTACTGCCGCCCTCCCTGTACGCGGCTACGAGTTGAACGCTTCATGCGAGGAGCGGTGCTGAAATGAAAAGCAGTTATTGCGGGTCGATCGTGAGCCAGAAAATAATGAAAGTTAACCAGTCAAGTCAGCCTGTGAACACCGCTCTAGACATGAAACTAAAAGTAAAGACGATGACCAAATCGACAAATATTTAAACGTGTCAAAAATTGACAACTTAAGTATCTCCAAAAATTGCAAAAACTGCAAGTCTTTGTGTCAACACAGGTGCATGTGTTGGCGCTTTGTGTCATAGATCTCATTGATAATGAGATTTGAATGCATGACCTTAACTAACGAAAGTTTCGGTGCTTGGATAATGTACCATAAACTCAGCAAACCTTTCAACAGAAATGTCTGCATTGTCTGCGATCAAAAAAGTGGAAACGACGCAAAGAACCAGACATTTGATCTGTAGAATCAATAGAAAATTGTAAATAATGATTATGTTGTTGAAATTAATGAACCTGTTCCCTGATTTTATTTTTTGTTGCAGCAAGCAGCAGAGACAGAGAAAAAGCAAAATGCTGCTGAAAACAAGAAGTTACTGGGCTCTGTCATACAGTACGGCAACCCTATACAGGTGAGTAAATTGATCAATTCAATGTTTTGTTGTGGGGATCTATAACGATCTATGTTTCTGCCCCACAAAAGTGTTTTATTGTTCGTGTTGTAGTATTACTCTTCAATTAATCTTTCATTCTGTTAACCTGACGTATTTCATTGTTTGTGTTTTTAGTTGAGATGTTGAAACTCGTCTGAGTTGCACCTGCTCGTTGATAGGCTCCCATGACACGTTTGCTGGGAGAGTAAACTACTTTCATGTCCATAACGTGTTCTTGAGAAGCAGACATCAATTCATTTGGGGCAGTTTTGACTATGTATTTTTTGTTTCATCTGTTTAGACTCTAGTTCTCGTTTTTAAAAGTTATGCTTGATGTTGACAAGAAAGGGTTCATCATTTTCAGATACGCATTTACCATCGGTTTTGTCGTATGTGAATTTCTATTGGAATAGCGTTCCCTGGTTCCGAGCTGAAAATTAAGTAAGCAGTTCTTTTGTTGAAATAGAATAGGTATTGTGTTTAGTTACGGACTATCTTTTTTGGTACACTGCTGTCTCTTCAGCACCAATTACTTTCTTCTTCAACTTTTATCTTATTTCATAAACTTCTTTCAATCTTGCTGTTTCTATGAGCAAAGTGTGTGGGCACACCTTGTGCGTAGATACCCTGTTCCTTTAATGACAAGCCAAATGGAGCCTTACTGCTTCTCCTTTCCGGAGCACCTTTGTTGTGGTTAAAAAGGCTTAAGCAAACTTAAAATTTGCCTCATATGACAAAAAACTTTAAACCCTTTCAATTTGAAAAAAATCTTTTAATTTCGAGCTTAAAAGGCACTTGCTGTATCCTTGTCTAAGCTATGTAAATATTCTATCACGAACAGTCATAAAATGAAGAAGCATAACTTCGTAATTTTAGAGTAATTTAATCGTTAATTCGGCGTTGTCTCACAAGTGCCACTTGTGCCGTTGCAGCTGCTGCACCTGAAATCGAACAAGTACGTGACGGTGAACAAGCGACTGCCGGCGCTGCTGGAGAAGAACGCGATGCGCGTGTACATGGATGGCAATGGCAACGAAGGCTCGTGGTTCTACATCAACCCGTACTACAAGCTGCGAGGCAATGGCGACAACGTGGTCGTGGGCGACCGCGTCATCCTCAACCCCGTCAACGCGCGCCAGCAGATGCTCCACGTGTCCAGCATGCACGACCTGCACGACCATCCTGGCTGTAAAGAGGTGAGCGCTCTCGCTCCTGTTACTGCTTGCGTAGTTGGCTGTTTTCTGGTGGCAGCGTTATAGCCACGGTAGAAGAAACAACGTAGCGCCAAACCAGTCTTTTTTTTCGTCGACCGTGTGGCAATGCTGACGTCATGGCAACGGGCCAATAGCAGCGCTCATATTGCATCTGGCAACACTGCTAACCCAAAATCTGGCACCACTATTGGCCTAACGACATGTCGCAATAGAGACGTCGTAAAGTCTGTTTGAAATGAAGCCTTTCTATTGGCTAGCCGAACTAGAGGAGGTGTATTTTCCCACCCCATAGAAATGACTCTACCTTGTTTCCTCTACCGTGGTTATAACTTAGAGAAAATATTTTCAGATTACGTGTTCTTGTTTACCTCGTGCACGGGCGCAAAGTAATTGAATCGTGTATTTGTACTACAGATCCGAATCTTGAGATATTTTTCTAACAATGAAGTTTCGTTGACTTAGTTGATTGTTTATTATTATTATTATTATGATATTTTGCTTCGTGGCCGATGGAGACGTACAGAGTTAACTCTGGTTATAATATAGATTCCTATTTTAACTATCGCAGGCATACAAACACTTCACTGTCGAGATAGCGCTAGTCTTGTATTTACCACGCGATGCAAGACGTGTGCGGCGCTAAGAGGTAAATGTCAGTGTTGGTCATGACTTCAGCATAGTGACCTGCATGCATAACTCTTCTGATTCATGTCGCTAGTTTTTCCCATAATTTTCTGTTTATTCAAATATGCAAAGTGGTATTTTGTCGCTTACATCCGGCTTCGGGAGTCGTTTGTTCTCTTTAAGTCTTTCTTTGTCACTGGGCGCTTTTTATAATATTCCTGAGACAATCAAGGTGCTGAGATTCAGAAGTGAGCGAATTTGCGTATACTAACTTCCGATTCTTGAACAATTATACTTATTACTTTCGGTGTAATTGCTACCTTAATCGTATTGTCTTACATATTTCAATTTTGCAGGGGATTAATTTTTTTATTCACACTGGAACGTTTGTTACCATATCAAATTAATCCAATTAATTAAATAAGGCTAGATTCCCGTTTTTTTTGAGAGGGAGATGGAGCAAAAGGATTTTGGTGAATTTTATGATACAGGCGTTCATTCGACGACATTTGACCCAATTTAGAAACATCTAAATGAGTTTAGAATAATTATTTTATCTGCAGTTAAGGGACTAAGTTATTCCTTCACCCCTCATCGCTCAGTGCGCTTTGTTATTTCTCAGAATTTAATGCTCCTATGGGTGTAAATGTTATTGATAAGACGAAAATAATTCAAGTCTCAGTTTTCAGAACGACAAATTTCGTCTAAAAAGTTTGATGACATTAAGAAAAAACGAATTAACGGAAATATGTGTCGAGTCAGGATAGGGATACATCATATCACTATCAGTAGTCAGTAGCATGGCCTGTGATGTTCATACTTCAACAAAACAGTTTTCGTAATTTCCAATCAAATTTGAACATGTGTGTACCGGGGTTATATTTGCAGTGCGTACACAATCCAATTCTTGAAAGGTTTTACGAAGCTCGACAATGTGTCCGAACGTTCAATTCTCGTTATAGAATTTTATCTCTACTCGACTCACGTCTGTGCCCATCGAAGACCATGGCAAAACTTTTAATTTCATTTTCAAGAATCATGTAATCAGAAATTTAGAAGTGTGTTTAGACTCACGACATAAAATACTCATTTCGCTTGTGTAAGAAAATCTCACAATCTTCTATCGTGATTTCGTTTCACACCGAGGGAACTCATGACTAGCCTAAAAGTGATTTTTTTCGAAATGAGTCCCGCAATGAAAACGCGTGACATTGGTAGGAGTAAAGTAAGTAGTTATGAAATTACTTACGATCCCCTCAGGGGGATACAACTATTGTATCTATGGGAATTGGCGCTCCCTGGGGGAAAATTTAAGGGCCCGAGCTGAGAGTTAGGTAGGCCTTTTGGTTGAAATAAAATGTTCTTGTTATGTTAAGGACCATCTTGTTTTCGGTTCACTGCTGTCCTGTTCTTCAGCACCTACTACCTTCTTCTTCAATTTCGATCTTGTTTCATGAACTTCTTTCTCAACTCACTGTTTCTGTGCCCTTTCTGCATAGATTCCGCGTTCCCTTAATTCCACACTAGATGGTGCCTTCCTCCTTCCTCTCTTTGGATCCCATTGGTTGCAGATAGGGAGTCTTAAACTAACTAATAATCTAATTAATTATTATAACTTAGCGGACAAGGAATAATGGTGAGAATAAATGGTGAGTGCGACCTAGTGGAGATAAACAGCCTAGGCAGCCGATTCCTTGAGCAGTTTTAAACGAAAATACGACAAGATACATCAACGTAAATCCAAATAATAAAATCATCTATAGACCTCACGTACTATTGACATATCAAGTAGCTAAACTTTAGCTACTTAAATAGTGGTTTTACTTACTACATGTGGCCGCTCAGACACAACACGAGCCAAATCAGCGACAAAGTTCATTGCGTCGGGGCTACGGATTGGGTTTAGCCGTCGCTAGAGGTCGCTGTCTTTATATGTTGTCGGCTGCAAGTAGTCTGTTCCCCATAGCTTGTCTGTTATTTCTGTAATATGAAGTGATCTCACTTTATTTCATTACGAGCCTCAATTGTAACATTAATTTTACAGGTGAACGTGTTGAACTCGACGACATGCTGGAAGGTGTGCCTGAACATGGAGCATCGCGAGAACAGCGAGGGCGTGCTGCGGGGCGGCGATGTAGTGCGTCTCTTCCACGCCGAGCAGGAGAAGTTCCTCACCATGGACTACTACCGCAAGAAGCCCGTGGTCTTCCTCAGGACGACCGGCAGGTCTTCTGCCACTGCCGCCACCAGCAGCAAGGCGCTCTGGGAAGTTGAGGTGAGCTTCTTCTTAGTAGCCAGTGAATTCGGATTCAGTGTAACCCAGTCTGAGTTTTTCGCCGCCTGCAATGCAGGCGGCGAAAACATGCATGCATGTTTTCGCCGCCCAAGTAATTAAATCGCTTGGGCGGCGAAGAGCATGCATGCTCCTGCAAAAAAGTTAGACTGGGAAGTAATGAGCCGGATTTTACCGAAATGCTACTAAGTTTTTAAGAACCAGTCTTTTATATTATATATTTGTACCATCATCAGATTGTAACTTATTAGGAATAAACTGTTCGTCTTTTTTCCTTTTGGTTTACTATGGCTTGTATCGTGAACCTGGAGATAATGGATTAACTTGCAGTAATACCCGACTTCTTTGGCTCATTATTGGGTTGCGGAATTTTGAGCATCAACTACTTACTATGGTCGACCCTGTTTTATCAGGGCATCAGCACTCTGTAGAATAACGGCTTTTGTTTAACACGAATAACAAGACCTAATATCGATCATGTGTGTAGTATATTTTCTAAGAAATACCAGCGCCGAGTTAGGTTATATCTCAGTGCACGTCACTGTTCATTCATCAGGTGTCGCTCAGTGCACGCACGTCACAGTTCATTCATCAGGTGCCGCTCAGTGCACGTCACAGTTCACTCATCAGGTGCCGCTCAGTGCACGTCACAGTTCACTCATCAGGTGCCGCTCAGTGCACGTCACAGTTCACTCATCAGGTGCCGCTCAGTGCACGTCACAGTTCACTCATCAGGTGCCGCTCAGTGCACGTCACAGTTCAATCATCAGGTGCTGCTCAGTGCACGTCACAGTTCACTCATCAGGTGCCGCTCAGTACACGTCACAGTTCACTCATCAGGTGCCGCTCAGTGCACGTCACAGTTCACTCATCAGGTGCCGCTCAGTGCACGTCACAGTTCAGTCATCAGGTGTGTGTCACACCCCACCCTACCGCCTGCGCAGGTAGTGCAGCACGACCCATGCCGGGGAGGAGCAGGCCACTGGGACTCCCTGTTCCGCTTCAAGCACCTGTCCACTGGCCAGTACCTCGCTGCCGAGGTGGACGAGGACGAGACGCCGGATCCCACACGCAACAAACTCAGAGGTATTCCCTCTTCTTATATGTGCTCGGAGGTGTAATCGGTCGCTTCTTTATTGAACGTCTTGCTCGAAGGAGTTATGGGTGGCTACTTTATTGAACGTTTGCGAGGGGAAAGTTCCTAGTTTGTCACGCTAGTGTAATGTAGAAGTTGATAAATCAGAATAATATGCTCTTGAATGCTGTTAATAAGACGAGTCTCTAGGTGGTGTGGAATGACATGTAGCATGTTCCGAATGATGGAACATTCAAGTATAAAATGAAACTTTGAATTTTTAGGCTTTAGATGTTTCATCCTTATCGACTGTTTGGTTTTTCTGTTTTAGCCTTCTAATCATGCCTCACGCTCTACATCTCAGCTTCCAATGGCTTCTTCTTCGTGGTTTCAGAAGTTATTTTCATCCTGTGATTCATTATGGGCGTTTTCGAAAACCCGTGCGTTCTGATGATTTTCAAATGGTGGTTGCGTTAGTTTTTTCTCCATGAATTTTTCCAGGCCACATCTGATGAAAAATCTGCACCAGTTATAGCGAGCGGAAAAATAAAAATCGAGGAGAAATTATAGTAATGAGTAACGAAAAACTTATTATGTTTGCGCGTATGTCACCAAAACAAAGGAAGGCTGTTAACTTAAGCACATTGATGCAAAAGCCTCCACGCTCAACAAAATGCATCAGATGCTGATGTAGCTTCACTTCATTAAAATTTCACGGAGTTGGAATACACTCTGATAAATAGATAGGATGTGGATACTAAACGACCTAATTATTAAAAATTTGGTTGCACACAGAAAGTAGTTTAGAAAATCCAAAGTTTGGTGAACTAAACATACCTTCATAGAAAATGAATTGTTTGACAGCTGTTCACAAGTCGTTCGTTGCTCCACAGTTTGTTGAGGGCAGGCAGATCACGCCTTACTGCACACTGTGTCTTTCATGCCCTGTCTGTGGAGCTCGTACTCAACGGGTGGTCGTATTGAAATGTAATATTTTCTTCCTGCTTTGTTTGCTCCTACGTATATTCTCTTCATTCATTTAAATGAAATTCAATAAGCCTCAACTCTTGCTCTGTGCGCGTTTCAAATGGTGCGTTTTGAAGATACATGTAGCGCCTCTGCCTGTTGGTGCTGGACGTGCTGCTCATCAGCACACTTTGTTGTCGACCCTAGTGTTAGTTAGTTCATTGTTGCGCCTTGTATAACAAGTCGCTTGCCATTTTGTTGTTCTTAGTTCCACTTCTGGAAATGATGCTCATTTGAATAATAAATCTACGGCTTTTCCTTGCGATTTTCCTGGTGCCGGCTGCGTGTCTCTTATTTCTCTGCATTGCAAATTTTGGAAAATATTTTCCAAGCCGTTGAGGCTTTCGAAAACAAGTGTCAGGCTGCGATGTATGCTACCTTCTTTAGAGCGATTACTGCTTGTAGTTTTGATGTGCTTCTCTTCTTTAGTTTTGGCTAGTTCGGGAATTTTCTACTTTTCGGAGACAGAAAATGCAAAGTCCTTTGGAAATTTTTTTTCTGTTTAAAATTGGCGAAAAAATTCAAGTCAAGCATTAGGTCACCATTATCAAGTGCACTATATTTTTGGCACATCAGTTTGTTTATCTGTGAAATCAGCCACAAAACTAAAAACAGTTTGCCTCAGAGAAAGCTGTTTGTAAAATAAATTAGGAAACACAAGTGACATCATGGTGACTAAAGAATTTTAGTAACTTAATGTAACTCACACAAGCTGAGAATATTGGTCATTCTGGGTGGTTTTGTTCGAGTATAGAGTGGGCTTAAAATCCATGAAAATGGAGGTTATTTTTTTTATACTGAACACTTCAAATCTATCTCATCCTATTTGGTATCTCTATCTCGTACTTAGAGTAAAGGTACGATCCCAACAGTTTTTTTCTCATTTCCGTCTCTTGTATTTTCATTTATAAAATATGTTGGTCGTCAATGGGCTTTCGTCATTGTTTGGCCTTTGCCGGCTATCCAGTTGTGCTTTTTAACATTTCTACTAGATTGCTTCATAGAGTCAATATTCCAATGGAAATCTGGAGATATCCTTTCTCGGTCTTGAGGCAATTTTGTGATCATAAAATATGTACTCAATTTTTATGCACTTCAAAAATTGTCAAATGTTTATATTTTAGGTGGGAGAGAAAGTCTTCGTAAGATGTATTTGTCGCTTGAATGAGATGTTTTTGTTTTTAGTTTTAGGGTTACTCATCACACTGACAAAATATCTACATAGAGTGAATGAATGCATTTGCTAAACATCAAGTGAGCGGTCTTGTGTGACAGCATTTGATATGCTTTTGTTCTGGCATAAAAGACAATGTCTCATGTTTTAGAGATGCTTGCTAAGAAGGCGGCGACGACGCACCCAGGTGCAAACGGAGACAGAGCCAGGAAAGGTATCAGTCTCAGAAGCATGTACCTTCGCTGTGCATTGTTGCTGATGCCTGTTTTCGCCTCGAACCTAGCCAATGGTTTGTACAGAATGACCTTACGAGTNCTGAATCGAATTGAACATCCAATGAAGTGATTTCAAGATATCCACTAAATCTCAATCTCTTGCCTCGTATTCGTGAGGCAGTGATCTCGACAGTGTCTACTTAATCGAATTGTACAGCGAATCAAGTGATTTTAACAGTGTCCACTCAACCTGTAATTATTCATTTAATCTATGGTTGTGCCAGGTTACGGCTTCTAAGTTTTTTGTGTACATACTGTATTATGGGGATGTTTTGTATAGAATCTGGTTCGCCTAAGGGGGGAAATGTAAATAAATTTTGAAGGATAGGCTTGTGTAAATTTGTTTTCTTACTCGTTTATCTCTACAAGTTTCGAGCTTTTCACGAGTTGCTCTCAAGTAAGGAGTGTTCGAGGAATTGTGGCTAACGGAGATCCACCGAGTTTTTCGCAATTTATTGTAGATTGCGTAATGGACTGAACAGAATTTGTGTACACGCGTGCCGATGGGCTTTGTAAAAGTAGTACCAAAAATTTTATTTTTGCGGTTGCTTCCCTTAGAAAGAAAAACTCAATTTACTTCTCGTACGTGTTGATAAGTCCTAATTCTTTAGTTGCCGGTCTCGTTCGGAGAGTCAAACTTGTTTTATAGCTCTTTTGCCGTGTAGCTTGTAGCTTAGTTCTTCTAATACTGTCTGATTGAACGTTTGTTGCTGACAATGAAAATATGTTGCGAGCGATTTTTACGCACTACTGGTTCAGATGCCAAATTTGGGAGCTAAAAATTTTTAAGTGATTCATTAGGAAATGAGCGTATGGTGTTCAACAAAACGTGTTCGCTGATACTTATTGCTACCATTTATGCTTGTTGATGCTTCTCGTACATTATAAGTTTCAAGACGTCCCATTCAAATTTTGATGTGGGCGCGCAATTAACATGAAGTTTTGTCTGTGAGTTTACTCTCTCTTCCGCTACAGTTTTCAAAACTGTTGAAATTGCGTGTTTGTAGCTACTGAGGTTCAACTTAATAATATCAAGTGCGTTATCTGTCAAATTTTCTTTCCTTCAGACGATGTAAAGAGTTTTACAATTATATATCTATGTATACATGAGTGGTTATTTTGACATTTGTTTTATTCATTTCTAAAGCAGCGAGGGTCTTCTTTTCGGATCTCTGGGGTGGTGGCATGAAAGATCTTTTCTAGTGGTGTTTTAGTCTTCTGTCACTAGCGGAGACCGCTGCCTGACACGCACGTGTTGCAAGGGTTGCGTTAGGTGAACGGTTCCGAGCTTACTTCAAGAGCTGAAGATAGCTATCATAACTCGATGCAATAAGTGCTCGGATGTCTTAGCCGTGCTTGGTGGTGCGCTGCGATCGCCGTTTAGGTGAACTCATGCTCTTGAAAGAATGTCATACGAATTTTTTAGTCTTATCAATCTTTTCCGCTGTTCAGATTAATCATAAGTTAACAGCAAACATTTCGGCAATAGCAAGCAACCATCTTTTTTTCGCTTCACTACTGTCCTTTTTTTCAGCACCTACAACTTTATTCAACATATATGTTGTCTCATAAACTTCTTTCAATCTTGTTTCTATGCGTCGAGTGTGGGGACTGACCTTTGGCATAGATTCAACGTTCCCTTTAAATGCCATCCTAAATGGTGCTTCCTTCTTCACTCTATTAGGAGAACCTTTGTTGTGTTTGAGGATGCTTAAACCAACTTCTATTCTAATCTAATGATTTAATCGCGGAGGTTGACAGTAGCTTGAAGCTTCTTCTAGTGAATGATAGTTCGGGGTCCAAAACATTCCTGTTCCCAGTCAAGTAAGGTTGCATCGAGAAACATTCGTACTGATTTATTTTTTATCCATGGTAAATTATGAATCTGTTTGTTTTTTGAAAATTGAAAGATTTAAGAAACGTTTTCAATACACTTGAAAATAATCATCAAGAAGAATATTCTAGAAAAATAATTTGAAAAAATGGGGAGAAAATTTTGTGAAAGAGAAATGCGATAGCAATACAGCAATCAATTTAATGACTTCAAGAGGCGGGCACTATTTTGGTCATTTCTGTTGTTTCGATTGTGAATCTAAATGAATTCTAAATCTGTAAATTTTTTCCCATTTTTAACATTTTAAATGATGATATAATTTATTGGTAGAGGCTCGTCCCACTACATTTCACATCACATCCCCATTTTTAACAAATTCCGAATCATGAAATAAGTTATTAGTAAAGGCAAGGCTCGTCTCGGTACATTTCATTTCACCGGCCACAGACGAGACAGGTTGACGAAGTGGCTGCTCATCTCAGCCTGGACTGAGGCTCGGGTGAACGCAGCGCGATATGGGTCGTCAGTGCGCTCAAACGGCTGTACTTTTAGGCCAAATCTCCGCTTGCAAGAAGAACTTAAACTTTGAAAAATAATGAGTCTAGCCTAAGATTTTATTACAGTTTACTAGTTTTTGTCTTTCAAAATGTAGTAAAATCCAGCAGGAATTTTGCTTGATTTTGGCCTTTCAGTTTGCATTTCAGCCGATGTTGGAGGCAGCGTTGCTTGAGGATGGGCCAAATTTATGAGAGTCACTCGTGACTGCTGCTGGTTTCTGACCTCGTCGCTTGACCCGTTTCTTGCGGCTGGTTAAAATGATGTTCAATATTCAATTCAAATAAGAGTTACTATTAGAGATCAATTTTGAAAATAACGAACATCAAATAGATCTTGCATTCATTTTCTTTTCATTGAGTATATATGAAAATTGAGTGCTTGACTTCTAGTCAGTCAGCAGCATTATGAAAATTGTTCCAGCGACCACCGGTGGGTCACGTCGTAGGAATCGTGTTGAATAATGTTGAAGCTCTCTCACTCGTTATTCAAATTCACCCCTCTGAATTAGGACAGATTCTTGCGTAGGGCTTCAGCAAAATAAGTTTGGTAGTTCCTATACCTAATATATTTGCTTTCTGCTTTTCTTCCTATTTAGAGCTCCTCAGAGGGTTACGACTATTTCATCTGTGAGAATTAGCACTCCCAGGGGGAAAACTTGAAGTCCCGAGCTGAGAGTTGGGTAGACCTTTTTGTTGAAATGAAATGTTTTCGGTTAGTTATGTTGAGGACCATCTTTTTTTTCTGTCCGCTGCTGTCCGGTTTTTCAGCACTTTCTTCATCAACTTTTACCTTGTTTCCTGAACTTTTTTCTCAATTTAGTGTTTCTATGTACCTTGTGAATAGATTTTGCGTTCCCTTAACTCCCTACTATATGGTATTTTCTTCGTTTTTCTCTTTGGAACGCTTTTGTTGGGGTTAGGGAAGCTCAAATTATCATTTAATCTTCCTCTATAGAGAGAGAGCTGACCTCGTGCACCAGCGTCTCCGCTGCTGCCGCAATTATTCACTTCCCAATTCTGCGTCTTGTTGTCGTGTTGTTTTTGTGGCTGTTATAAAACTCTACCCAATCAAGCGATCACATTGTATTTAACACAAGTTTGTTGTAATTTTTTGGTGAAATTCTCTCTTCGGTGCTACGCGCAAATTAAATGTGAATAGTCATCAGCGTGTGAAGACCTGAGCGAGAAGTCTCAATCAGATCTTCAATTCATTATTCAGTTTGTACAATTTTTCCTTTCATTTTGCGTGCTCACTCCGCTTAGTTCGAGAAACTTTTTATTTATTTTTTTGCGAATAATCCTTGCATTTCATCAAATTGTGTTTGTTTTTAAATTGAATTGAAGTTTTTAAATGATTTCTCCTGTAATTTTAAGTCCATGAATAAAAATAGCGTCAATAACTATTTCAAGTTTTTTGAGTTTGCTTGTTTCCTGCTTAATCAATAAATTCCATCGTTGCTTTAAACGTAAGTTACTGCGTTAAGTTGTATAAACTTTGCCAGCCACAGCCGCGGTTGCAAGTTCCGATGTTTGATAATATTGTCCTTTTGTAAACCTTCTATATAATTTCTCCTTAATTATAAAAATTACTCGTGAGCTTGATCAGCTTATATTTCATTTATTCTGCCGGGCAGATGTAAACACGTTTTTGAGTGTAGGTTTTACAATCATTTGAATACATTGTCGATGATCATCGATGTCGCCTGTGGTCGCTTGGACTGTTAGGGTTAGAGCTCGTATTACTGAAGGGACATGCAAACAAACTGAATTAAAACCTTGTAAAGAAACATGTGACAATTTTTTACAGTGACTCGGATGAATAGGAAGTTATTAAAATTTTGAATAACTCCACGTAGTTCTGTACCTCTATAAGATGTGTGCCTCCCTGTAGTTTTTATTTTGACGTCATTTCAGGCAAGTTATTGGTTACCATATTCGTTATTTCATATTCTAATTCTTTTTTGCTCAACATTTCAATAAGGTTATTCTTTAGATTTACATCTGACAATAACTCAGGGTTTATATTCCGACCTCTGACCACCCTAAATAATGAGCGTCACTGCCTGGTCTAGACGAGGGGCAAGTTTCGTTTGCTATGAGGAACGGACGTGTTTCTGTGCTGTGAATCTTGTTAAAATGCATCAATATAATTATAGAAAATCTAAAGAATGAGCCCCTCAGGGAGATCCAATTATTTTATCTATGGGAATTAGCGCTTCCAGGGGGACAATGTGAGGGCCCGAGCTAAAGGTTAGGTAGGCTTTCTTTTTGTTAAAATAACATAGGTTTTTGTTTTGTTACTGACCAACTTTTTTCGGTTCACTGCTGTTCTGTTTTTTCAACACCTACTACTTTCTTCTTCAACTTTGATCTTGTTTCATGAACTTCTTTCTTGTCTTACTGTCTCTATGCCCTTTCTGCATGGATTCCGCGTTCCCTTAACTCCATGCTAAATGGTGCCTTCTTCCTTCCTCTCTTTGGATCTCATATGTTGAGGATAAGGAGGCTTAAACTAACTAATAATCTAATCTAATCTAATCTAAAGAATGAGCGTGAAAAGATTAAATGTGAACGCGTCTCACTGTAAAATCATGTGAAATGTGTCAACAATAATTATTGTTATACTCCCAATACAACGAAAATAATTTGATCTTTGTGATGAATAACGCACAATTTAGCTGTTGCGGTTTATGTCTTATTGCTCGTCGCCCTTCATTATTGAAAGAGTTCACCACCATGAGTTGCATGCGCACTATAGTATTAGTGCGCATTTCAATATGGCTTTCAAGTCCGCTGTTGATAATCTGGTTTGCATTGCAGACGAGGATTTTCTTCTTCTTGAAATGACAGCATAATCCATTAGTAAAGCTGGTCAAACATTTCTGATGATTGTTCTTAGCGTGTGAGGGTTGAAACATCTACCCCGAAGACTCTGTGAAAGAAATTGATTATCTTGAAATTTGAGTATTTACTAAACAGTGAGCAGCTTTTTATTTGTGAAATTGATATTTTGATGCGTGCCATCCGTCGTTAAATCGATCCAATAACAGTTTTCTCAAAAGTAATGAGTTCGGTTGTAGCTGCAGATACAGCTTTCTCCATCACGGGGTCAGAGTTATATCTATAAATTAGCTCCCTCATGAAGAAGATGTGAGGTCCCAAGCCGGTGGTTAAGTAGGCTTTCCCCTTGCTTGAATATGATAGTTTTTGTCTATTCTTTCTCAGTTCATTGCAGTCCCTTTTTTCAGTGTCTATTACTTTTTTCCTCAACTTCTATCTTCTATCACACACATCTTTCAGTCGTGCTGTTTTCATACGCTTGGTGTGGAGACGCACCTTGTGCATAGATTCCTTATTCCCTGAATACCATTCTAAATGATGCCTTCCTTATCTCTTTCTCTCTTGGGAACAGCTTTGTTGTGGTGAGGGAGACTTAAACCAGCTAGGGATTTAATCTAATATAAAGTGTTTTTTTTTGCATCTAGAGAGGTGACATCTTTAGATTGCATAGATGCGTCTTCTTCACATTTTTTTAATGATTCACATTATTTATTGATCACTCTCTTTGACGTTATTTAGTTGCTTCTTTGATTTTCCCTTACGCTTGAACTGGGTTTGGCGTTTCAGAGATGTATCGGATTTTGACCTAGGAAGTTTCGTTTTCACAGGTTGTTCTCTCTATGGACGTTTTTCAGTGGTCTTACGTCGTTCTTCTGGTCCAATTGTCTCCCAGGAAAAAACACCTAATTTTTAACTGGTCTATTCCAACAACTGTTTAAGAGAACTTTTTTTCCAGCACCATTTCATTTGCTAAGCTCTTGCCAATCCATGCAGAAATTTTCATTGAATTTGATTCATTTTTGTGCCCGCTTATATGATTTTATTGCCGTTAAGGCTATCCACCGTCATTTACTGCTTGCAATTTTTTTTCGTAACGTATTGTGGACTGTAGGGATTCAATCTAGCGTAGCTGCTCGCCGAACAATCACAGCACGAGTAAACTGCATGAAATTTTCAACAATTGGGCGTGATCTGATCATACCATGCAATTTAGTGGCCTCCAAATTTGCCTATCTCGCCTGGCGATTTTTTTTTGTGCAATTGGAGACATTTAAAACGTAAAGCTTGTTCCACTTCTTCATTCAGTGTAAGTGTGAATTACGATCAAGATTAATAATTAAGCTATTTTGAAAAAGAAAACTTTAAAGAACAAGTTAAATAAGCGATTAGGGAATGCTTCAAAAATGTGTGGAAAAATATGACGGGCATGTAAGGTAAAACTAAATATTTCATTCGAATTATTTGAAATCCTCGGACTAGATTTATTCTATTATTGAATTTGTTTCTAATGAATGTATTTGCAATGTTTGGAATTTTGCTTTTTCCTTTGCCGGCTTTCTGGCTATTTGTGCAAGTACATTTTTAAAACCGTTTTTAAAATTTTTATACCATGTACGAACAGGAGGGAAACTTGGTGAAAATTTCGGACATAATGGACAAAAGAGGATAAATTTTTTTGATGTAGATGAGAGGAAAATATGCGACTATTTTTGTTGTTGTTAAAATATGTTGGGATAAAATTGTGTTCTGTTAACTCCCTACTAAATGGTGCCTTCATCCTTTCGCTCTTTGGAACAACTTTGTTGTGGTTAGGGAGGCTATAGCACTAGCTTATAATCTCATCTGACTGGAACGCTGTGTATTTCAGTCTTGTGTAGATTTGATGAAGTCCTTCGTTGCACCAGTTACTCGAGTGTCGTTTAACAATTGGCTGTGATCTCTGTGGTTGGCGCTGTTGAGATTCTGGCTCCAGAGACTCATTCTGCGCTGATCGTGTCTAGAGCAGAATGCGCGTTAGAAGAGTGCTCGCTCGTCGCCTTCACGCGTGTCGGGGTGAAAGTTCTCTTTTTGGTGTTACTGCTGTGCATTGCTTCACATGAAAATAGTGTGCGAGTGGCAGCGGTACGTATTTCCCGTTTACGACACAGTTGTTTCGAAGTTAGCTGCTGACGTCTTCAAAATTTGGTTGAGAGTTGGTAAAGTTTTTGTGAATCGTTTTATTTGTCAAATTTTGGCCTATTTTTAATTGATGTTTTTGCACTTAATGCAGTTGAGTGTCGCGCGTTTGCACGTAGTACTTTCCAAGTTCTTTTTTAATTTGTTTGTGTATCTGATGGTTTGATTTTTTAAATTAGTTTCACTATAGACGTTGTTGGTATTATGGTTTTCCTTTACATCTGCGTTTGAGCATTTTGAACCAGTTACGGTATTTTAGTTTCATTTATTTATTAGCTTATAAATCATGACTCACTCATGTACGTGAAGTAAGTTACGTCCATTATTGGTCAGCTTAGTGTGTTTTGTTTTTGTAGTAATTTATTTCAAAACTAAAATCGTACGCTGGTAATGCGTGATCACCTCGACAGACCCAAACGGCGGCCAGGTGTTCCAGTTGGTCTCCGTGCCGTTGAGCAACGAGATCGCCACCATATTTGAGATGGAGCCCACGACGCTCACGCAAGCAGACAACCTCGTGCCGCAGAACTCGTACGTCCGCCTCCGCCACTTGTGCACCTCCACCTGGGTCCACTCCACCTCCATCCCCATTGACAGGGATGAGGACAAGCCTGTCATGAGCAAGGTGAGCTCTTTCAGTCTCACTGATAACGGTATAGACGGACTCGTAATGAGCTAGGAATTGTGTGTGGCTTCGACTCTACCTCCATCCCCATCGACAGGGATAAGGACAAGCCTGTCATGAGCAAGGTAAGCTGGCGGTTCTCTTTCATTCTCATTGATAGCGGTAAAAACGGGCTCGTGATCACCTGGAAATTATGTGTGGCTTCGAGTCCATGTTGAGGAACGCTCGTGCGAAATTGATGCATCACATCTCGCAGAAAATCTGTGGGTAAACTTGAAACATTTTAAGATTTGTGAAATCGTACCATCTTCTTTTGATGAAGCATGTCGTCAGTAATGGAGAGTGCTGATGTTTATTTATCTAAAATTTGATTTAAAAATTTTTTTTCCCGACCTACTTCGAGTTGGTCATTCGTCAAGCCTTTTTAATTTATTTTTGCCACAACACTTTTCACTTTATAAATACCTTCAATTTCTTCTTGTGCTCTCACAGTCCTCCATTGCTGCTTATCATTTGTATCCTATTTCCCGCTGTATCAGTCTGAACCCATCAATGTGATAGTTGTGGCAATACTTGTATATTGAGTTAGACGACAGTGATTCGAGTTGTGAATATCCATGTATTATTGAGTACGTCGAACAAGCGGAAGCACCAGCACTTCTTTGTTGATTGCTTTGTAAATGTGGGCGTATTCAGAAGAATTGAGTGCAAATTTTACCGAACGTCGCAGAAGAATTGGGTGCACTTTAGTTAAATTGACTGCATGTCAGGTTGGATGCGCGCCGATCAAAGAAGACAAGGAGGCGTTCAGCGTGGTGCCCGTGTTGGCCACTGAGGTGCGCGACTTGGACTTCGCCAACGACGCCAACGAAGTGCTCGCTAAGCTCGCCAAGAAGCTGGAGGGCGGCAACATCACGCAGCTCGAGCGCAGGTCGGTTACTTACTGGGTCATGTTGCGTGGTTTTGGAACGTAACCCTTCGTTTGGTGTCTTTCCAAAGTGAGTATGACGATGTCTCGACTCGGCAATAAATTACTGTAGGTAATCGAGCTCTCATTTAATGAATGTTTTGAAAGTTAATTAATTTTTAACTCTGTGCTTCATGTTGGACAAGCATTCATTGGTGTCTTTCAGAAGGGGAAATAGCCTTGCCTCGGCGATAAAAGTTGATTGAACTTCGTTTTAGTGTAAGTCTCGAGAATTAACTTGTTTTTTTTTTGTCTCTCCATAATATTCCATCATGATAGCAAAGCATACAATTATAGTTCTCTCGAATTCGCATAAATTGTTTCTGAACAGTTTTTAGGTGAAGTCAAAGTACCTTGGCGTTGAGAGTTATTCAATTCTCATTTTTAGCCCTAATATGTACGGTGCATCAAAATTTCCCTGAAGGTATGCGTAGACTTACGGTCATTAAAATGTTGTCCTGATTCTTATCAACGTATACAGATTCAAAGGATGAAGGTGAGCACCATAAATATCGAAAATGAAGCGTTCTTAACGTAAGAAATTTAAGAAAGAGGTTAGAACATCAGAATTAGGGAAATTAGGTAGGCAGTCGGAAGGTGCTGAGAAATTGATTAAAGTCCAGAGAACGGACTGTCTGCTCTCTGATGTCAAGCGCCATAACGAGAATTATTTCCAGTAGTTCTGCTGGCATGGGTCAAGTGGCAACCCGTGACTCGGTCGCTCATCTTGCATTAGATACCGTATCCTATTGTCTTCCATTCCATCAAGTTATGTTGTATTCTATTCGTTTTATTCTATTTCATTCTATTTTCTTCGATTCCATTCCCTTTTGTTCATCTTTTCCATTTTCTTAACCTTTTCAATTGCATTATATTCCAGTTTCGCGCAGTAGCACGCACGTTCTCATTAAGTTTGCGTACATTGCAGGTACTTGACAACGCTGCTGCAGGACATCATTTACTTCGTGGCGAGCAAGGAGGACGAGCAGAACAAATCGGACGCTCTGGAGCTTGTGCCCTCCGTCTACAACAGGGATCGTCAGAAGCTGCTCAGGGAGCAGAGCATCCTCGAGCAGGTGCGTTTCTGTTCTTCTAGTTTATTCTGAATGTTGCCTCTAAACTCTTCTATTCTTTCTCTATTTTCGTTGTGAATTTATTGCCGTGTAGAGACTTGGTCTTTCACCACTGTGTTGCAGCTGTAACTGTGGTCTGGTAAGGTTGTAGCAGAGTATAAATATTAAGTTACATGGTTTGATTTTTTATCTTTCTTTCGTTTTTTTGACACTTCTGATGTTTTTTTGTTCATTAGCATTTCATTCGCTACTATGATCACACTTATTTTTAGGCTACACATTTATGTGTTGATGAGCAACTCTTTCTGGAGCTGCATCGCGTATTTCCTGGGATTAATGTTCTCTAACTCCGCTTGATTTTCAATCGAAATCTTTTATTGAATCTCTCATGTCGCTTGGTTTATTGCGATGGAACTTTTCTGTGTTGTTGAACATCTTTCTGTCGAAGTACATTTCGTCGTTCCTGCGTTCATTGTTATCTAGTATTTTTTTCTTCTCAAGCTTTTTTTTCTCTAATTTCATAAAGCCTCTTCCTTGGTTTTTGCCTTGGTAAGTATTCATTGTCCAGCATTTCTCCTTTACATTTCCTCTTGTCCTTCATGAGTAAGTAATCGTCTTCTGGCCTGCTGGTGAGGTCTTGTTCCTTCACGGCGTCTATTGCCCATTTTTAGAGATGGTTTTTCAAAAAGCTGATAAATAAACGGCTGCTAAGGAAAAGTAATGTCGACTTGCATGTGTGTTACTACCCAGTATATTTAGATAAATATCCATTGAAATACATATTTAATATTTGTGAACACGAACAAATTAATTTTACTTGCATTTCGTATGCATAATATATGCTTACGTCTCACATTGAAAAACTTGGGAGAAGAAATTTGATGCCTCGCGATGCATTCCCTTCTAGTAAAATATATGGCCTCACTAAATGCTCACAGTAAACTGGAGTGTAAAAAGAATCCTATGAATCAATGCGCACGCCGAATCACTACGTGAAAAAATGAAGAAACAAATGCACCGTGGGTGTTATTACGATAGATATTGAAAAAATAAATTCAAGTTATAATTATTGAAAACATTTTTGTTTAAACCCTGAATGTGACGGGCTGACAGACACGGTGACATTCACAGTATCTTAGTACTGGTAGTTGTCATGAACACTTTTATTCTATTACCTATCGCGTAATGTACACTGGAAAACCCCCGAACATCACTTGTCATGAAGCTCACACGTGGTGTGTTGCTGGTGTGTCTTGAGTTCTTGGCGATTAAAATAGTTACTAACATCGCCGTCGGACTGTGAAGTACTCTGTTCGTTGTCTTTGTATTTTTTTTCTAAATTTTTTCGAAGGCGGTTTTTCGTGTACGTTTTTAAGGCCATTTTTTACATTCGTTCAAAAAGTTTTCAAATTAATTTTAGGTAATAGAAAAAGAGTTCAAAGCGCCTGTTTGATGCGTATCATGAAGGAATGTGTGAGGAGGTTGACGGCGTAGAAAGAGAGCTCTTAACGCGTATCATAAAGGAATGTGTGTGTGCAGATCTTCAAGATCCTGCAAGCGCCGTTCATTGAGGTGGAGGGCGAGGCGCCGCTGCTGCGGATTGAAGACCTCAACTCGCCGCGCCACGCCGCCTTCAAGAACATCTTCCGCCTCTGCTACCGCCTCCTCAGGCTCGCCCAGCACGACTACCGCAAGAACCAGGTCTGATTATGTGCTGTTATGATACTTGTAGAGTGGGTAACTGAATTGGCGCTTTTGCTAGTCAAAATTATCAAATAATGTTCATTTTAGAATGAAATTTAACTCTTCATAGCCTTTTTTAAATGAATTTCGATAAATTTGGCAAGATAAGACCAGAATCTCAGCCCAGCATGTGAGGCAAACGTGACAAACGAGACAGAGTAGACCATTAGCACTGGAGCGGCGTGTCGTGCTGGTGTAAACAGAACTTTGAATCGTGGGAAGGGTGAGGAGGAAAGTTGGTTGGAGCTGGAGAGTGTGGCAGCTATTGAAGCTAGTGACGTAAAGAGTGGGTAAATAACAAAACGCGCGGCACCAGTTCCTTGTTGAGTTGAAAAGGCAAGCCCTAGCTCAAAATTCTCGCACGTTGGTATTATTCGTGTCCTTCGGGCGTCTCTATATGAAGTCTATCTCATCTAGATTTAATCTATTCATGAACTGAAGTTTAGTTTACTTGTAAACACTCTTTTACTCTGTTTATTTGATTTGAAACATTATATCGTAATGACCCATATCGTAGTGTTACGCACAAAGTTAACCGTGAATGATACATTAAGAGACTTTCGGATTAATTGTCTGCTACCCCGCTTTGTAGGCTCCGTTACAGGTGACTGAAAAATCATCTGTTACAGAACTCGAATAGGTGCAGCTGCGTTGTACCTGTCTTGCAATATGTGTTCACACTTATAGGTCATTTTTCATTCAAAGGCAAAACTAATTCAGAATTCATTCGACATAACTTTGGCATGGTTTGTGAGTTTGCATTATGAACAACCAATAGTCATTTTGAATGCTCAAACTACCTCTTTCCAGAGATGTAGAGACGACGACATTGGTGCTCATGTGTCACACCGAGACTAGGTTGTTTTGTGGACGTGAGCTAAATTACGGTAAAAGTTTTGTAGTCTGTCATTGTAATTTTTCTAGCACAATCGATTTCTCGGGGAAATGCTGGAAAGAATGAGATTGTCTTTTACAGCATAAGAGGTGCTTAACTCTCGTCGAGTGTTCCTTCACTCAAGAGGGATATGACAGTGCCTGTTCTCGACAGCGAAGCGTTGTATTGATAGCTATTGTTAGTATTGTTGTTATCGTTAGCTTCTCGACACGGAATCAGCAATACTTGTGACGAATGCTGTTGCAGGTCTGGTTTGCTGGTAGGTTGGTTAATTTTTTTTGCTATCATTTTATTTTCAGAGCAGCCGATACTGTTTATCCTGCTCGAGCTCTTTCCCATGACTTATTTTCGCAATTCAATTTTTAGTTTTTCTTATCGTTGAGGCACACCCGGCCACTGATCAAATGCTTCGAGCAAATCAAATTCTCCTATATCTGACGATTGATTCGTCCATACGAGTAAGACATCGAGATGTGCTGCTTATTTCTCATTACACATGATGGTTTGGGACGTTGCTTAAGTAGTAATAATTCTTTTGTGTTTTACTCAACCAGGAATACATCGCCAAAAAATTCGGGTTCATGCAGAAGCAGATCGGGTATGACATTCTAGCGGAAGACACGATCACGGCGCTGCTGCACAACAACCAGAAGTTGCTCAATGAGCACATCACCGCCAACGAAATCGAGACTTTCGTTGGGCTTGTCAGAAAGAACATGGCCCAGTGGCAGTGGCGCTTTCTTGACTACCTCAAGGTTAGTGTCCATCATTATAGCATTGTGATTACTATCATCAGCACCTCAAAAATCTATTCGGTTCTAATCGATTGTAACTTGCGCAAGCCGTAAAGACTTTATTGGACCCAAATCCATGTGCTATTTTCTTCCTGCTCTTTAGTTTCTGCTTTTTTTGAAAATTGAACACATGTTCTGAGAGCATCTCTGAGATTATATCGACGAACTGGTAGCACTGTCTTTACTTTAGTGGTCTCAGTTATCGTCAGCTGCGCTGTTACCTGCGTAATCAGACTTCTGTCACTTCAGATTTCCTGGATGCGTCACAGGCTGTGTTGAAATTCCTCGAGATTGACCGGGTAAAACGACTTAATTAGTGTTATTCAGGGTCCCGGACAACACTAGTGAAATTTGATTACGGGTATAGCATTTCTGATGTAGAAAATATATTTTGAGAGGTTAGTTGTCTCACCAGAATCTTGCATTTTGTGCTGTAAGTTGCCTTGCCCGAGCTTAGTATTTTGTGATGCAAGTTGCCTTACCAGAGCCTGGTGTTCTGCGATGCAAGTGAGCTTACCAGCACGTAGTTTACTATGTTGCGATTTATAGAACCTAATATTTTGTGATGTGAGTTGCTTTGCCAGATTCTAGTCTAATGTTACGTTTCCACTAAAACGATACAAGGACCCTTGCATCAATTAAATACTGTGTCGCCCACTCCAGGTGCTGTGTATCTCCAATAACGTGGCCATCGCGCGCACGCAGGAGCTCATTTGCAAGAGTGTGCTGTGTGAGGCCAACAGCGACATTCTCATCGATACCAGGTGTGTGGGGCGGGTGGCCGGGGCGCTGAGGGGGACATTCTGAGGAGAGACGTTGCGTTGAGCTTGTGTTGGAAACAGAAGATGCGTTGTGTTGGGCGATTGTGAGGGGGAGGAGATGCATTTACTAAGCTGGTGTTGAAGAGAGAGGGAAGTGTTGAAGGAGGGGTCAATATTTTGGCAGCACGACTTTAATGTGCTGTGAATGGAACGATTAGTTAAGGATTTCGGGGTGTACCATTGTAAGTACGTCAATGTTGATCTGTATAATTTGTAAGATGCTTAAAAAAGGAACATATGTGACATTGGTAATGCAGCATAATCGTGTATACTGCAATGTGATACTTAACTGATTAGTACATTTCTGTTCTCAAAGTGGGATGATGCTTCATATTGTCACTTTACTTTGCACAGAGTAGAGTGCAGCATGTGACAGTGTTGTTCAACCAGTTTAGCTCTCGTGAGATTTTCGTCGAAATTCATGCAGCCCGTCTGGTGGTTAAAGCGAACGCAGAAGACTAGAAGAAGTTAGAGTGGGAACGCATCTACTCATCAAACTTGCACTTCA
Organism: Platorchestia sp. MABIK; assembly: GCA_014220935.1. NCBI lineage: Eukaryota > Metazoa > Arthropoda > Malacostraca > Amphipoda > Talitridae > Platorchestia > Platorchestia sp. MABIK. The sequence goes on from JACJUY010000813.1 coordinate 65,903, forward strand.
TTCACTCACTAACCCCTTATTTTGATGTTAAGGAGCTAAGAAACTATTTTAAACACAATTGTAATGATGGCGCGGTCAATAAGGGCATTTCCTTCAAAAAAATTCGTTTTGACAGGTCCAGAGCTAACGGTTAGGTAGGCCTTCCTTTTGTATCTTATTTCATGAACTTCTTTCTCAACTTACTGTTTCTATGCACCTTTTGCATAGATTCCGCGTTCCTTTAACTCCATACTAAATGGTACCTGCCTCCTTCCTCGCTTTGGAACGTTTTTGCCGCGGTTAGGGAGACTTTAAACTAACATCTTATCTAATTTTCGTTTCACCAGACTTGTGGTGAGCGACCACGAGCTGTGTGAGGACGACCACGAGCCGCTGGAGCGAGAGACTGCCGTCGTGCTCTCCTGGCACACTGGGGAGGTGAGTAACGCGCAGGCCTTGCTGGCGTGCTTCTCCTGCTTCTTTTGTGCTGGGATGATGGTTGTTGTGGGAGCCTAGTAGCTTGTTGGCCGCGCAGTACTGATGTTGTTCACTGTTGGATATAATGTGTTCTCTTGCGTGTTGGTTGTAAAAGTTTATCGGCTTACTCTACAAAAGCCTTTCTAGTTTTCCAAAGTATTTTAAATCTTATGCAGATCTAGGTTATTTTGATTTGATTTGGCCTGGGGTAAGTAAGGGCGCCTTACTATTAGACTATTAGTGCCTTACTATGTTACTATGAGATGACGTGTCGGGATTTTTTTCATTCAATAGTGTTGGACTTTTTTGATATTTTGGAATGTGAGAAATGGGAGGATAATTTTTTGAACAAAAATTGTCTCTACCCCATTAGTTACTCTTGGACTCGTTTAATGCGCCACTAGGCTGTTATGGTGACATCGTTTTGTAGATCATTTTCAAATGTAAGTCACCTTAGTCTATGCTCACCTGAAATGATTCAAATACCTTCAGGATAAAATAATTTTCATGGCTAGCATTGGGTTACTAGATTGAAATTAATGGTCTTGAAGTTCGTTTTTTACCGGTCCAAAGGCTTTGGGCGGTATCATGATAGTAGGACAAGGGTTAGGTTCAATGATCGTCCTTGTTTGGGTCACAGAGGGCTGTTAGGACAAAAATTAGAAATAATAATTACGACAAGATGTGTATGTGCCGATGTGAGGGGTCTGAGAAGGCAGTTTACATTTAAGATGGAAATATTTTATATTGAATGACAGTGTGGTTGAGGCAGTTTGGTGTGAGGGTGACGAAGGTTCGAAGCCATAATTACGAGATGATGCGTGTGTGCCGGTGCAGGGACCTCAGAGCATCGTCGAGATGGCCCTGCGTGCCAAGAACGCCGTGGACAAGGAGCAGAGCGAGGACGCCCTCGTGCTGCTCTACTACCGCCACCAGCTCGACCTCTTCTCGCACATGTGCCTGGGCAGGCAGTACCTCGCCATCGACCCGCTCTCGCCTAAACTGGGCATCGAGCTCATGCTCAAGTCAGTACTGTGATGCTACCATCGGGCTATCAGTGTCAGTAAGTCGGTACTACGTTACCATCTGGCTATCCTCGCCAATGTTGCACTCACGTGTGGTGTGCAATATTTTTAGTTTTGTATTCTCGGACTCACCGATGCACGGATTTTTACGCTTTATGCGTTGTGAAATGCTCGCAGTATGTTGAGGCTCTTTGCAGACAGTCAGTTGTTTAGTGGTAGACATGTCACCAACATGACATGCTACTTGAATGTCTATGAATTGCACTTCTCAGTCTCGCAAAATGCAAAAGATGTCTTCCGATTCACATTTTTATGTATCGGAGTGTAATTAGAGCTGCGTTAGCACGTAAATGGTCACAGCGTTTTTTGTTTTAAAACCTCAGGACGTGGCTATTTGATGATCCACGTTTTTTGTTAGAAGTCATCTGTTTTTTTTTTGCGTTTCAAACAGCATCCTAGGGTTTCAGATGTATTAAGCTCGTAAACCTAGAGAAACATAGAGTAGCAGACTTCCTACAAATTATTGTTCTTACATGATAGTGATGCGAGATCATTTCTACGGGTACTAGATACACTTCCACGTTAGGCTCGAGCTACTGCTTGTTCTGATATCTTAAATGTATTCGTCACTTATTGACCATTTTTGAATAGTATACAGATGTCGTAGACTCCAGGACCTAAAGTATGGTGTGGTGCTGGGCAGGTGCATGGAAGACGAGACACTGTCGTACGAGCTGCGCGCCTCCTTCTGCCGCCTGATGCTGCACATGCACATCGACAGGGAACCTCAAGAGAAGGTCACCCCCGTCAAGTACGCGCGACTCTGGTCCGAGATCAAGCCGGAGATCTCCATTGTCGAGTGAGTGTTCAGTGGTAAACTGCATTCAGTTCAACTGGGCCCGTCCCTCTTGGGGTGGTCGCTTTTGTGAACTCGGTGTAATTCTTTTAACTAATGGGGGTTTTTGGGATTGCTGATTGTAAGTTGCTATTTCTCAAGGTGCTGCTATGTTGATGTGTTTTTTCATCTCTATTCCTGGGTATGTTTGGTTATTTTATGTTTCGGTATTTTCTTTCGACTCTCTGGGGTAGAACGGTGCTGTGTTTTGCTATTGTAGTTTGCGCCCAATGTTTGTTCATTCAGAAATATAATCTAAAATGAGGTCAAGGGAATGGCATCTAGAGGGAGGATCTGCTTTCCATTCCTGTAATTTTAAAGAGGTCCAGTTGTATTGAAAATGAATGATTGCTTTACTAAAGTGATTTTAACTTAGTGGGAATGACCATTCGCTGAATAAAAACAAGTGCATCAGCCTAATGATTGGGCCCTAGTATTAGAAGATAAACCATTATTGCTGCACTTCCTCACTTGAGAGGAATTTTTAATTTTGAATCCTTACGTTTTCAGATTTTTTTCTTTTTTAAATGAGTGTTCTGATCGCCGCGGCCTCTCATTCCTTAGATCGGCAGTGTGCTTACTATTTAGATGATGAAGGTTGCTTAGCTTCATTGTCCAAGCCCAGTACATCGTACTCGCGCGTCTAAATCGAAATATTTTTTCTGCAATCGATGAGCCATGATTTCAGTGGACGGTCCTCTTCTCAGTCTGAGGGTTTTAGCTCTGGTAAAAAGAAGAAAATTTACTGTTGTGGACGTCCAAGTTTTTCATTTCCTACCTTTTTTGTTTTTCGTTGCTTTCTATTCTTTTTGTAAGTTCTTAGTAGCAGATTACACCCATTCTATTTTTTTAGAAAAATTTGAAAATATTTCAAGTTCTATTTTTTTCTGAAAGTCCTAGGGTTAGTTAGGAAATAAATAACGCGTCTGTCGGAATTCATTAGGCGTAGAACTCTACTTGCTTATGTTAGATTCTGCAGCATTTCAGAGCTCATGGTATTTCCGTGGATCTCTCCTCGAAATTGTATTTCATTCTTGTGTTTTTGGCTGGATGGATGGTTAAGGATTTGTTGGAGTTCAAACCATGACATTTAATTTTAGGTTGGATAGTTTCGACTGATTAGTGTCCTCTCCGGTGTTCAAAAGTTACAATTTCACTTTTATTATGGTATGGTCGAACGAGGAATACAACGGTTACAGCGTAGAGCTTTAGTGGCTGATTGCAGCACATATACGCTGAGCTGGAGCACTACTCCGTTGGGCACAATTGGACAGGCCGGTAGATTTAGAACCAACATTTGTGAGACCGAGATCGCGTTTATAAGGCTAGTCTTGAGAAATTTCTTGGTGTCGAAAAATGCAAAATCAGTTCTCACGCTGGAATGGGTTGTTTTCCAGCAAACAATTTTCACTTCCGTGGTGATTATCCTTGCTTCTAAACTGCAGTTGGTGTAAAAAGTTTTCCCGTTAATTGTATGCACCCCTAAGTCATGATAGGTCAAGTTATTATGAGGAGATGATGAATTAGCTGCCCCTTTTTTATCTAACACTACTGAGATCCTGAGTGTAATTCAACTGATGTTTTGTGGGCCTTTTTGTCTAGGTGAGTTTACGAAGAAGCTATTATGATCCATCGAAGTTTACTCTTTGGGGAACTCCTCCCCGTTATTTCATTTTGCTCTCAGCTCCCGTATGCTGGAGTTGCCAGAGTAGGGGCGAGCAAATGCATGTCAGGGTGACGCGATCGAACGGTTTCCACCTTTTCCTACGTGGCTCTTACTTGTGCGCTTGTTGGCTGTAAGCGAAGGGGATTGGCTTCTCTGAATGCTCGACGAAGAAAATGTTTCATATGAAGCGTCTATGTGTTATTCTTTGTAGACAGCTGCTCGCGTGATGAATGGGAACGCTGCTGGGATCATGTGTCGTTTGTTATGATGGTGGTTCTGTCGCGAATATTCTACTTCTGCTTGTACAGCTTCTGTGTACTCTTCACATTCATTCGCAATCAAACGGTACGAGTCTTACCTTGTTATATCTGTTCGTTCCGAATTCTTCTCGCTTTAGGACACGCGCTGCTTCCTCAAACTCTTTCAAATATTTCCTAAAATATTCGCTCTCACTTATTTTCTAACATTTTTTCAGATTCTACGCGGAGCTCTTAACCACATCCGTTCGTATTGTGTGTAAGGCAGTTGCAGACGTTTTATTGTTTTCTTGTTCTCTTACTCATGTGTTCTTAGTTTGTTGCTGAGTTCCTTACAACGCTTGGAAAGTTCATAATGGTGTTTCCTATCTTAGTGCTCGAGTAAGCAGCATCGTTTCAGAGTGTTATTTGCCGATGCTGGAGTGAAATTAATTGTGTTATTCTTTCCCTTAGTATTCAAATGAGTACTGTTAGTTTTTTCTTGATGCTTCGACAGAACTTGTCTTACCCTAACAAAAATGGTTTGTTTCACCATGAAATCATAAATCTGAAGTTGGAACGACTTGTTTTGTAGTAATACTTGAGTGAGAATGGCATTTCTTATCTTACGTAATATTCGTGTAAAAATAGCGTGTCTAAACTCCGTACCTAAACGCGAATGGTTTGACTTAACTTAGTAAACGAATGCAAATGATCTAGCACATCGGAACACGTACTGCAACGAGAAAGACTTTCTATCTCACATAATACTTGGGTGAGATAGGTATATCTTATCGGCCTTAATACTCTAATCCTTTTGTAGTATTACTCTAGTGTTCATAGTTGATCGAATCAAAATATTTTACTGGTAATAAGAACAATTTGCCCTGTTTAAGACTTGTTGAACATTGTTGTTCGAGTAATTTATTAAAGATTGTCCGTCAGCCTGTATTAACTGTTTCATTAGACTCTTTAATTGTGGTTGTCTGTAGAAGCTATGATGTTTTTAGATCTCTTTGCAAAATCTTAATTCATGAATTGCGGAAGATCAGTTCCCCTCTTCCGTTTTTGAGTTGCAATGACTTGAAGTTCCTGATTTTCTTTATTGAATATTCCCCACAGCTCGCATTCACTATGTGACATTTATAGAAACGAGCAAAGTGTCGTCAATAACGTTTCAGCTTCGTGCATTCGCACTTTATCAGTAAAGCGTGCTCCTTAGAACCGAGATATGGAACTAGTACCGTAGAGCTTCAATGCCTGTGCATCTGTCTGGGGAATGTTTGGTTCATGTAATATTGGACGTACCATTTGGCAGAAGCGCCAGCTAGCACTGTACCCGACTTCTCAAGGAGTGTGAATGTCAAAAAACTGAACTGTCACCATAACGTAGAGAGTATATACCGACGAGAGGTGCATGTGCGCACGAGGATGTTAACCTGACCTATGGAGTCTTAACGTGTAGTCTGGACCCAGAGTTTTGGCGAATGCGTGAATGCTTTGATTCTGTTGCCCGTTCAATGGTAGGAGGTACTGACTGGGTACATTACTATTGCTATTATTTCTGTTCGGAGGGCGATTTTGCAGGCTTCAAAATTTTTGTTTCTTAATTTTGAGACTTCCTTTTATAGTAGCCACCATTTGGTCTGAACATTGGTGAAACGAAAGAGGATAAATATTGTAATTCTGATGCGCAACAACTGACCTAAGTGTGGAGTGAAAATAATTACACTGCAAGCAATTTCGATTTACTTCCCATTTCTTGAGACATTTGCTTGAATATCCAGCTGATGAATGTTGACGCCCTGATAACTCTTCTCATATTCTAGCTTCACAAACGCTCATTGGAAACTTCTGGATCTTCAATAAAAATAGAGAGAACT